>APFE031534378.1:225915-276595 GCA_000404065.3 Pinus taeda | reverse complement strand
CTCGATCTCCTCTCAGCTTCCCTTGTTGTGGCTGCTCCCCAACCTCCTGAAGTTGCTGCACCAATCGTGGCTCCTCCACAATTGTCTGAGACTTCTTCTGGCTCTGCATGTTGAGAGGTAATATACCCTCCCTCTCAACCACCAAGTCTCCATCAGTTGCCTTGCTACTCAAGGCTTTGCATGCATCTACATGCAACTGATAAAGGTTCCTGACTCAAACCCCTATCTTCTAGGTTTCTCCAGTTGTCTTACTACGCAGGAAAGCCTTTCCCTCGCTGAAAACAACATCATTTCCCTTGTCTTCTAACATCGCCACAGAGATAAGATTCTTCTTCAATCCTGGAACATGCATCACTTCCTTCAATATGAAGGGTTTACCAGACTCCCTCTCAAAGGAAATGGTACCGATACCGGTCGCACTGTATCTACCATCATCGCCCATCTCGATGTGCACACCAAGATCTTTGTCCTCCAGATCAGAAAACAAATCTCTATCTCCCGTCATGTGAAAAGATGCACCACTATCCAAGAACCACACCGATCCCATCACACTTGAAACCAAGCATGCGATCAATGAAAAATCAAGCTCAAACTGCGAGGCTAGAGCCTCTCCTGCTGCAGATCCAGCAGCTTGCTTGTTCTTCTTCTTCTACAGACAATTAGTGGCATAGTGTCCATGCTAGTGACAGTGAAAACACTTCACCTTGGACATGTCCTTCTTCTTGCCTTTCGCACCAGACTAAGAAGCTTTCTTGCTCTTCCCTTTCTTTGCTTTAGTAGCCAAAGCGAAATTTTCTTCATCAACTCCCTTTGATGAAGATCCGTCCCTAGTACTCCGCCTGATCTCCTCCTGCACAAGATCTGACCATAGTCTTTCCCATCCTCGCAATTTCTCCCGACCATTGACAGAGTCCTGATAGGAATGCCAACTCTTCAGAAGACCAAGGAGAGCCAAGCTCACCAAGTCCTCATCATCGACAGTAACCCCCACACTTCCCAGTTCATCTCGACACTGAGTGAACTTCATGAGATACTTGGGCATACTGTCACCCTTCTCGCATTTCATGTTTCTGAGTTTATCTTTGAGTGCCAACTTCCTCTGATCGCTCTTCCTTTGGAATAGATCTATTAAAGCCTTCCACATCATATATGGAGAAGTCTTTCCATGCAAGCTAGACACAATGTGATCATTCACGCCCTCCAACATAATCCTTCGACATTTTGCAGTCTTCTTTTGCCAAGCATCAGCTTGAGTAGCGTCAGTAGGCTTTGGGACATTCGTCTCTACGAACTCCTTCAACCTGTTATCATCCAATACTACCTCCATCCTATCCTTCCATGCCATATAGTTTGAGTTTCCCTCAAGAGCATACTACAATCGCAATCCGTTGAAAGAGATTTCCTTGTTGACACCAAGAAAACACTGCTGCAAATTCGAATTCCACCAGCTCCAAACTCAACCACCTCGGATCTAAGATTCATGAGAACAAAATATTTCTCGTACAGAGATTGACTGTATGGGCATTCACCGGATATCTCACCTTCCAAAGGAAGGATGAATCCAGAGGCTACCTGGCCTGATTACAGACTCTACCTGAAGAAATAGAATGTAAAGGCTTCCTGAATAGTAGATCTGATGATCAACAGCTCTGATACCATGTAGAAATTTTGAATAATAAACACATATTCAATGGAGATTATCCTGATCATGTACTATTGCAGAATACATACACAATACATAAGCTCCTCTACGTTGATCATCAATATAGCAGCATCAATAACAATAAAACATCAAGAGCATGCACACATTAACACAATATGTAGCCCAGGGAAAGCTTACAGCAGAAAACCCCACACTATCTGTATATTAATGATTGAAAACATGTAACATTACAATAGTCAATACTTCTCACAAGTATCCAGCACTATCTCCACCTGTTACACACAATACAGCTCAGATCTCATCTCTAAATCCATTCCACTACTTCCCTGCCTCCACTGCTCAATACCTGCACAAGAATGGATGAGAATGGTTGAACCAAACTCGTATTTACCTCAAAAGAATTACTCACACTGGGAATCACGTGAGAAGAGGCTATAATCACTTGGTATTTGCCAATTCTCATTGGCATAACTCAATCTCATTGATTGTGCAAATCCTCATGCACAACTATAGTCACAAATCATAGCAATCTGATCCTCTAACACTTGTCCCTGCTCAATTGAATATGCACTGGCATGAAACTAAGTTAACTGATGTATTCTTTAGTTGCATTATGAGTTAATAATCATTTTAACAACTCATCATTAGTCTATTTGCAGTTAGACTAATTACAACTGGTTTAACCAAGTCAAACTGAACACAGCTCCATCAACTCCACAATCAACTCCACAATCAACTCCACCAAACTCAACTGATTGAGTTCTAACTGAAGTCATGCATGCAAAAACTCAAATGACACACAACGAAATCGTATTTCCTTCTGACAGCTGCATCTGCCACATCTGTAGCTCAAACTGAAGTGCTCCAAGAGAATAAGATAAAGTTTATAGTCTAAATACTATTATAAGACAATAATATTTGACTTTTCTATTTTTGACAGCTAGTCTAAAAATAGACTTTGATCACTCCTGCTGTGGTCACTCCTACTGTGATCATCCCTGCTGTGCTCACTCCTGCTGTGATCATCCCTGCTGTGGTCACTCCTACTGTGATCATCCCTGCTGTGATCCAAAAATAGAACTTGCACCATAATTTGCCTACGGGCCCACTTAGTGAAGGCGACTCTTTTCACTAAGCTCCATCATCTTGTTGCAATCTCAACACTCCAACCAACGAAAATACTTTGATGGAAATCGGACAACCTGTGTACCCTCCTTAGGATGACAGGCCATGACTGCAACCCAGCGCATAATCCTAGGATCTTGGGGAAGTCCACCCTCAATGGAAAGATGCTGTGGGACCAACATAGGGACCCTCTCTAGGCCAAAGCTCACAACTAAGAAACCATATCCAAAGTTCTTTAGTTGTTCGTTCTTTTCCCTAGTCAGTTGGCCTTTCACATTCGCCAACACGAATTCGCACCAGTTGAAGACGATGCCTCAGAAGTATTCTACTGTCATTCACATTTGGGATCCGGTAGCTAGATGTAATGCTACGCTCCCGCATAGTCTGGTGATAGTAAATGCGAGCACTTTAAGTTCAGGATGGGAGATAGTCTTAATATCTATCCATTTGTCCGCAGTTTGGACATTACAAAACTCTAGTCGGAGGCTAGTGACAGACTAGCCACCTAGCCTAGTCCTGAATAGAGATAATCCTTCACCTCTCTTGGGAAAACCAGTCAGGAAATAAATGTCCTCTGGCTCGATTTTGAGCCGGTGGCCACCAATTATGAAACACTGGTCCTATGTGCTCCACCTGTCCACCAACCATTGTAGAAAGTCTACCTGAGCTCTCATGCTGAGTATGGCCCAGAATTTCAATAATATGCATGCTCTTAATGCCTATATTGAAGGTGGATGAATTAATGTGGCTTGATCCACATCTTCGTGTTCTCATTCCTACCAAATGAGCATCTTGTATATCTACATTGCAAAAAGGGGAGATTAGAACATTGTAATTTCAAAATTTTTGGGCGGAAATGAAAAAATTAGTTTTTTAAAAACGTATTTCGCAGGGTCCGCACCCGCTAGTTAGAGACTGTTCATAGGTACGCACTATTCCTTAAGAGTAGGTGCGGGACCCTAACTTTTTCCTCCATATGAAAAAGTCGAGGTTCGCAGGGGCCACATGCTGCGCCTGCAAACCCACCACAAGCGAATTTTTAACCAAATGTTTCCTTAAAAAAATCAATTCTAAAGCCCTAAAATGAAAATTAAACGGTTGAAATGCAAGATAAGGATGATGTGGATTACCTAGAGAGGACGGTTCTCGATTCCAATCGTCATATTTTCCGCAATCTTCATAGGAAGTTTCTTACCAAAAGCTCTTACTTTTCACTCTAAATTCAAACAGTAAAAATGAATTTACAAAAGCCCTTTTTATAAGCTTTTTTGAATAAATGAATTTTTAATTTGTTTATTTTTCACTTTAAAAAGGTCACTTTTGATGCATTCTTATTAATTTCAAATAGATATGAGTAATGTTTTGATTTTTTGTGCAGAATATTGGGTTTTGGGGAGAATATAATATAGCTACCATCATTTTGCCTTTTGAGATAAACACAATGGTCAAAGTGACATCTAGTATAACGTTGTTCAGACATAAACTTGTCAAATTTTAGATACCACTTCCTTGGAGCTTGTTTTAAGCCATACAAGCTCTTCTTCAACCTGCACACTAGTTGCTCCTTCCCTTTTACCTCATATCCTTGTGGCTGATGCATATATATCTCTTCCTCCAAATCCCCATGGAAAAAGGTTGTCTTTACATCTAATTGTTCAAGATGCAAATCTTCAGCTACTACTAGACTTAAAATAGTTTTAATTGAAGTAATTTTAACAATAGGAGAAAACATCTCATCAAAGTCTATACCATTTTTCTATGCAAACCCTTTCACCACAAGTCTAGCTTTATACCTTTTTCTACCTCCATCTTCTTCCTTCAACTTGTAAACCCATTTATTCTACAATGTTGTTTTACCTGCAGGCAACGTGACTAAGTCCCAAGTCTGGTTGTTTCCTATGGAGTCCATCTCTTCTTTCATGGCTTGCTCCCACTTCTTCCCAGTTTCTACCTGCACTGCTTCTTCATAACATTCCAGTTCACTAGAGTTAGTCAACAATACATAATATAATGAAGGAGAGTATCGTTTAGGGATCTACTTATCCTGGTAGATCTTCTAACACCACTTTTAGGTGTTTAAGATGCTTGTTGGGTTGTGGTTATTGTTCTGGCTATATATCATTATGATGTTTAGGCACCATCACTTTTCCTATGATCTCGTCAAGCACTGTGTATTCTCTATTTTCTTTTTCCTGTTTCTTTTCCTATAGCTCATCCTTATGCAAAACCTTTTCATTGAATATGACATCTCTGCTCCTAATGATTTTGTGTTTTTCATAATCATAAAAGCGATAACCAAAATCATTAACACCATATCCAATAAAGGTACAATGCTTTCATTTTTCCTCAAGCTTTGTTCTATTTTCTTTATTAATGTGGACAAATGCTTCACAACCAAAAGTCTTTAAGAAAGAGTAGTTTACCTTTTTACCTATCCATGCCTCCTCTAGAATACCACCATCCAAAGAACTTGAAGGCCCTCTGTTTATTAGATAAATAGCAGTATCTATAGCATCTGCCCAAAATTGTGAAGGCAATCCTGCATGCAATCTGATGCACCTTGCATGCTCCATGATTGTCCTGTTCATCCTTTCTGACACACCATTTTCTTGTGGTGTTCCTGGAACTATCTTCTCTCTATGAATTCCATTCTCTAAACAGTGCCTATCAAACTCTTTGTTGCAATATTCACCTCCATTGTCTGATCTGAGACACTTCAACCTTTTTCCTGTCTCATTTTCAACTAAAGCTTTCCATTTCTTGAAAGTATCAAATACATCAGATTTATTTCGAATACAATAAATCCAGGTTTTTGTGGTTGCATCATCAATAAAAGTAACATAATAATGAGAGCCACCAAGAGATGATACCTAAGTAGGTCCCCATACATCTATATACACAAGCTCTAATTCACTCTTCTTTTCTTTCCAAACTCTAAGGAATCTGACTATCTTCTATTTTCCATAATCACAATTCTCATTGTTGAGTAGCAAAAGCCCCATGCAATGGTTAGAGGGCATGAAGCTAGACATTTTGGGTAAAAATTAGGGAAAATATTCCGCTAAAAGCACAGAGCGTGAATTATAATAGGTTGAGTCAAAGGGTAGTCCACCTAATAATATGTAAGGAAAGATAAATAGAGTCAGCTCGTGCAGGGATCACGGGCCAGGAAAGGGTATAAATAGAGTGAGGCTCTATGGGTAGAGGGAGCAGAATTTTGGATAGGAAATATGGAATATGAAATGTAATGGGTTCTTTAAGGAGATAGTCTAAAAGCATCTATAAGTCTGATTCAATGGTTGGGTAGTAGGTAGAGGCTCTGCAGTTGTGTGCGCAGAGGCTTGGAAAGTCTGCAGCTGTGTGAATGGACCCCTACAGCTAAGTGCACAAGGTAGATTTGGATGTATTGGTGAAGAATAATAATAAAGATAAGTTTGCTTTTGTCAATTCTGTGTTATCACTCATCTGTCTTTATGGTTTACCTTTCTATATTTGGTTAATGTAAATGTGATAAGTGTATGCGAATCATTTTGTGTGCGAATCGATTATGTTGGTTAAATGTTTGCTTAAAGACCCTACTGAATAGCTCTAAATCATAAGAGTAGAACAACGTAGTAATAAGAAAAATATAATCACTCTGGATCAGTGTGAGTACCAAACAGTGCGGAGCTGTAAACCAATGCGTGAACCTCCTAGACCACACCAAGACATCTTTAAGGTGTGGAAACCTAGTTCCAACACCCTTCCCTACTACCTCGAGTGAGACCTCTGTCTGCGCTCCGTAAGCTATTGTCAAAAGGGTCGGTAGCTGTAGGATTTGTTTGGCTAAATAACTCTTCCAAACCTGGGTTAGGCCCTTATAAGCCAACAAATAATTCCATTGGTAGGACCGGGGTCTGCCTAAGGGGTGTCTAATGTGGGAGAATTGGAATCCTACGATGAAAGAGCTTGAAGATTGGCGGGATTTGAAGCTTCACGAGTTCATGGTTCAGGAAAATAGAAACTCGTGAGTGTTGGAGGAATAGTGGTTGGATCATTATATATTCACGGATATACATGAGATCTTCTTCGTAACATTTCCAAGAGAATTGTACAAGTGGATTGCGAAGTTAGCTGATAGTGTGGGGAGGTGCAGATTAGATTAGCCGATAGTGTGGACTCCAAAACTAGTGTGCAGGTTAGAAGCCACTGAAGATAAACTTACGTGCGTGGTAGATCACTGGGTAGATTAGATCAATAGGGGGATTTATCACTAAATTCATGATAGATACAACCGTAAGTTATAGCGTTGAAGAAAGGAAATTTCTCCAAGGACTGCATGGTAGGTGCACCAAATCATTAAATACTTGGATTAAGATGTTTTTGTGTGAAAATCAGATCCTGCAAGTAGATTGATGTTTGGGGTAGGAGTGAAAATGGTTATCAAAGAGCAAGAGAAGTAGAGAACATCCCTTTGATTTCTATCTCGCGAGAAGACAAGGAGGACCTTACTAGGTTCTTTCCAGGAAGTGCAATTCAGTTGATTAAATAATTCTTCCCGCTGATACCACCTCCATGTACACCACCACCCACTTCACCCACATCGAGTCCATCCACACCAACACCACCTCTACCCTCTCCACCATTAAAATCTAGGATGGTGACCGTAGTCAAGTTACCGACATTTTGGGGTATAGAGAATGAAGATCCAAGTCAGTTCTGGTTTGTGATAAAATCTGTATGGGATACGCAAGGCATTACAGATGAAAACATTAAAAAGGCCACACTGGTTAGTGCACTAACATGGTACATAAAATACTCAACTGACCACCCGAATGAAGGAATAGTGGTGATCCAAGACGCGCTTAATAAAGAGTTTGGCCAACCAAAGTCTAAAGCCTAGTTGATCATTGGGTTCAAGGAGATAGCAGTGTTTCCTAGTGAAACTCCATGGGATCTAGACCAAAGGTTAAAGAGTTATATTCACGAAGCTAACATGACTTTCACAGATGGACAACATTGCGTGTGGTTTGTGGTGTCATTAACACCCCATCTGAGGATGGCTTTGTCACTAAGATCTCAACCCAAGTTGAGGCGCTAGAAATAGCAATGAGGTTACACGTGACCCCAATACCAAATCCAGGGTTGGGAGTTCAGCAAATCCATGCGCAACTTCAAAACTTGAGTCTGGAAGTGCAAAGCTTGAAGCAAGGAAGAGTGTCCCGACCAGAGGTATGACAAGCGGTAGGTTGTATTAAGAGTCGAACACATGACAAAGACCACTATCTGGTTTTCTCGAACCATCTGGCAGAAGCAGGCCCGATGCTGCTAAAAGTGGAGGTACAAGCAGGGTCAAGTGCTCCACCTGGGCTCTAGTGGACAATTTTCCAGGTCAGAGGAAAGCATACTACAGACAGCTGCTACCTACTGCCAAGGTTATGACAACCTCCTCAAAACTTATTTTGCAACCTCTGTAGAATGATGGGTAACAAGGAAAGGGATAGGCACATGTTGATGGATCAACCACCTACATATAGGATGCAGATATAGACGTGTGGGTAGGACTCGGCTACACCATTCACATGCAAGGGATTCCTAATACGCGGATGGGGGCACGGAGGATGGGGGCCTGGATGGGGCCACAGACAGTTGATCTGTTATACTTATGGTGGTCAAGGACATTATGCTCAGAATTGTGCGAATCCGACTAAAGCCTATTATCCATCATGCTACCAATTTGATCACGATGGAGTCGATTTCCCTATGTTTATCGCTCAATTCTAGGAAAAGGGAGTGCTCCCAGCCAGCCCCACCCAAAATTTCCAAATGATGAAGGCTGAACCATGCACTGAAGACCCCAACATAAACATGATGCTTAGAAGTGGCGCAGCGATAGGGGAAGATAAGGGGAAGAAGATGGAAGAGGATATGTGGGTTTGTAAGGCTCCCACAAAACAAATAGAATTTGATTTGGCGTAAGAAAAGGAAACCTTTTTGGAGGCTAAGAAAAAATTTGCAGAAGCATCAACTTCGGGTAGTGAAGGGCAACGGGAACTGGAATAGGACAAGTCTTTGATAACTACCTTATTAAAAACTTGTATGAAGCTTCTAAGGGATGCTAATGTGGTGAGAGGGTTACAAGAATTAATAAATAAATGTGTTGGGATAGATGAACCATGCCTGATCCACAAATTGGGCAAACATGTTTTGCGTACCGGTCGAGAAATGGGACTAACCATCTAGATTGGCAACTATGAGATGGGGCAGGTCGTGTTAGATCTTGGGTCTGACGCAAATGTCCTACCAAAAAAAACATGGGAACACATGGGCAGGCCTACGCTACAATGGTCCCTGATCCAAATACAAATGGGCAACCAACAAAATATTCTGCCTATGGGAAGGTTGCAAGGGGTTATCGTGGACATCGACGACACCTGACGCAAACAAATTTTGAAGTCACTGAAATCGTGGATGACAGTAACCCATATCGAATGTTACTGGGGATAGATTGGGCAACAGACATGAATGGAATCATCAACCTTAAGAAATGAAAAATGATCTTTGAAAAGAAATCTCTTTGAGTAGTAAGTCCATTGGATCCAGCTGAAGGAAAACGTTACACTGAACTTGTGCATGACAATAATAGTGATGGGGAACTAGACTATATCTATCATCTCACAACGCGAGATCAGGATAGGGTGAATCCAACAGCGGATGGTTGATTCTCATGGGACCGTGACAGCTCGTGCACGTCGGATTCCGATGAAGAGGTTGAACGATGGAAAAACTGCTTGCATGAAGTAACCACATTAAACTGCAATAGGATGTTCGCAATAGGAGCCGTAGAGCCGTTCGCAGAGAAAGCCATCAATTGCCTCGATGAAATCAAAACCAGGTGCACCGGTAGTATCTATGATAGCATCTCGAACAACCTTGGTTTCAACAAAAGGGGTAGCCATAACCAAGCAAAGGAAAAAGCATGGGGACTGCAAACAAGAACTGACACAAGTGGTCAAACAAACTAAGGGAAGCAGTCTGAAGCGACTCTGGTCACTAGTAGCCAATGACAAAATCCACAGGGACTTAAGGGGAAGCACACATCATGGCCATCCAATGTCACAAACTTCTTAGAAGTTGCGAACACCTCGGACTCGATGGGTCTCAAGTAAGCGATGGAAAAGTGCTCAGCAAAAGTCGGGTAGCTGCAGGCCCCACATTGACAGCACACTCTATGAACGGTCGAGAGACCACAAAATGATATGTGGAAACAAATTTAGTAGAATGCCACACTACAACACTCACACAAGGCGAGTCGGACCGCTTAGGCATGTTTCTAAGAACGACCAAGCTGTGACCCTGCTATTAGGACTACGCATACATCCTTGGTAGGAAAAAATGGCTCCTTGCCTGGATGAACAGTGCTCCCAGCCTAGGTTGGTAGGGACGTTACAACAATGCACCCATGGTGCACACACCTGACTAGTGGTTGATGCTATAGTCTCAACGCCCCGAGCAATTGAAAGAAGGCGTGGGACTATAAAAAAGTCTGCAAGAAGACTGTCTGATGAAACACTTCCCTCCCAGTCACAGCCACATAAGAAGAACTGCACTACCACGTGAACCAGTCAAGAGATGACCATTAGCACCACTATTCATGACCAAGAAATTATGGTATGGCAGAAAGGAGTGGGTGGCGGACCTTTAAGGCAAAGATTCCAAATTGGATCCACTAAGATCTATCGACGAGACAGTAGCCCTACGCTAGAAAAGGAGGGAAGCAAGTTGTGCAAAATATTAACTTTATTTTATGATCAGGCCATGGCATAGACATATTGGCACTATAAATCAGAGTAAAGCAGCAAGCAGTCGGCTCCCAGATGACCCATGAATCCCATGGCTAGAACACGAGCACAATTCGCAAAAGAAATGCAACTGAATTCGGAGGAGCTGAACGGCGGGGTTCAGGCACCAACGGTTCTGAAATACCCACAAACACCCCAAAAGAAAAAGACTAAACAAAATATGGGAACAGTTCAAGCCTCACCATGGTTCACCTAGCAATCCATAGCCAAGAAGGGTAAAGTCATTTCCACTGAAACCAACAAGGATGGCAATGCTCTCCAAGCGTTGCTTGACCAAATAGACACACAGGCCGAGAAAGAGGTAGATGCATTCCAACTCCCATCATTACCTCCATATCTTTCTCCATGGTAAGGGTCAACCAAGGTACCCAAGGACTTGGATGTCGCAAAGGCTGAGCTTTGGGCCCCGCTTCTTCTTGATGATATAATGTTCAAAGGTTTACCATTGCAGCGCGTCCCGAGCCTTAAGTTTGAAGATTGGGATCTGGTAGACCGCGATAAGTTCCCTGAACTGGCAAAAGACATGTTATTTCCACGAGTATCGCTCTTAGGTGTGGAGAAGGTGGGCATCCTCAACCTTAGATGGTTACCTCACTACCATTGCGTGATGATTACCACATTTGTAATTCAGAAACTCCTATGTTTGGTACATGATCGATTCCTATGGTTGGAAGAGTCCATCCTGATCATGGTTGAACTAATTCATCGAATAATGCACCTATCGCTGAAAGAAAATAATCCCGCTGGCACTGCAGGAACCAGTAGTGAGGTAGGACTCGTTGAAACAGTAAAAACACAACATTAGCTGGAGAAAGGTAAGTGCGGATATGTTGCAGTGAGAATCAATGACCAAGCCAACCAAATGGCTACCCAACTCCTCACTTGTAAACTCATAAGGAAATGTAGCACAGATGAAGTACCTGCTTCTGTCATTATGTTGGCTAGACAGTGTGTCGAGGGGGTTATGTTCAATTGGGCACAGTTCTTGTGTAATGAGTTCTTGACCAACTATCAAGAAGCACAAGACAAAGGTAAGACATTTCACTATGCATGGTTGCTTTTGTCAATTCTCTTGGTTACAGGTGAACTACCGTAGGACATCTAGTTCCCTAGCATCACAGATGACCTCCCGGAGGAAGTATGGTATGTGGCACTAGGTGGTAAAAGGGATGTGATAAGGGTTTCTGCACTTCAATCATTTTTGACTTCTATCGAAGGAAAGATAAGGACAAAGATTTCCCGATGACCACGAATGTCTCCCACGATCTATAGTAATTTCGAGAGCACCACCAAGTTTAAAGCTGACATGCATCACTTGTACATCTGAGCGTGGAAGGATTTGGAACAATCTTGGCTCACAATCTTGTTCATGGCAACAGATGAGGCAATCTACGCAATTTTGGCAACATGGCCACTCGAATGGTGCACCCCAGATAAGGTTGTCCTCGACCAATTCGTCGTGCAGTAGCAGAAGAAGGACCAACAACAGTGGCTCATGCACCTGGCAGAAGAGGCACGATAGGAACAACAATTGGCCTCGCAACAAGAGGCATCTAAGAACCCACCAGCACAAGAGATCATGGTTGAACAGGTATTGGAGTCAGACTGGGAAACAGAGGCATAGGACCACATGGCCTAGGTCAAGTGATCACGCACACATGACTCACCAACTACCTAGAAAAAGTCCAAAATAGTGAAGGATTTGGAGAAAGAATTCACACCGAGTTTTACCACTACCAGTGACTTGCCCGCTCTCATTGCAGAACAAACAATTGTGTTAGGGGAGATCAAGATGCAATTGGAAACAATATAAGTGAGCTCTCTGAGCAGAGTCCACCTCGTTCACAATCCAACCGCAGTTGAGAAGATGGTGTGTGCACCCACACTAAAAACTGTGTCGTTGACAACTGATTCTATCCTAGTTAAAGGCACCGATGATGACCATGGTTGGGAGTTAAATCTAGATGCACTACACGGTGGGTTACTCTACCAAATGCAGGAAAAAACCACTAATGAACTACGGGCTAGGAAACGTCATGCCCTTCACACTTTAATGAATCAGAAAGACGAGTTAGAGCAGGTAAATCTTCAACACGCTGCCTTAGTGGAATGTTCTTGGGACATCGAACAAACCGTAACAGAAGCCTGCAACACAGTTCTGGCATCAACTATCCCCGTGGACCTTCTAACCATTACCAAGGTTCAACACATGGTTGCAGGAGCTTGCACGACCCAAGAAGTGGTGACAAAAACCCAAGGGGAGCTTACTCGATAGCTAGCAGAGCTTAGACTCTAGGCGCAACAACCATTGATGTATTGTGAACAATGCCGCGTGAAAATTCAAGCAGGGATGGAAGCAATAAGGTGCGTTATCCGTGAGTATTCAGGCTCTTCAATCAGTATATTGGTATACTTACATCCCTCTAGCAGGACCCCGCCATACAATGCGTAGAAGCTGAGGCACATGCCCTATAACAAGCCTATGATTTCACTAGCGAAGCTGCACAAATGATCACTCTCACAGAGTGGCTAGCCAAGATGTGGGAAGCCCAGGCTCTCAAAGCCCAAATGGACATTGCTCAAAAACAAGAGGCAGAGCTTAAAGTATGCATTCATTCTTGGCTCAATGAAGCGTTTGCTATCACTACTATGATTGAAGGCAAGTTAGCACATATGCAAGCTCTATGCGATTCTGAGCAAGCAAATCCAACTGACATGGATGCATTAGTAACTTGGGTGGAATAGGTACAACGGATTGCCGCAAAATTTGTTGAGGAAAAACAATTCATGCAGAGGGTATGAACCAACCTCCTTGAGAAGATCGCTGCCCCAGCTGAGTGACTCGGGCTGAGTCACCATGATTGTGTTGGGGGACTGTTGGGTAGAGAAATCCCCATGCAATGGTTAGAGGGTGCGAAGTTGGAAATTTTGGGTAAAAGTTAGGGAAAAGACTCCACTGAAAGTGTGGAGCACGAATTATAATAGGTCGAGTCAAAGGGTAGTCCTCCTGAAAATAATGTAAAGAAAGATAAATAGAACCGGCCCGCGTAGGGATTGCAGGCCAGGAAAGGGTATAAATAAAGCAAGGCTTTATGGTAGAGGGAGAAGAATTTTGGATAGGAAATCTAGAATATGAAATGTAATGGGTTCTTTAAGGAGATAGTCTAAAAGCATCTGTAAGTCCGAGTCAAGGGTTGGGTAATAGGTAGAGGGTCTGCAACTGTGTGCGCAGAGGCCTGGAAAGTATGCAGCTGTGTGCACGAACCCCTGTAGCTGAGTGCGTAGGGTAAATCTGGATGTATTGGTGGAGAATAATAATAAAGATAAGTTTGCTTCTGTAAATTTTGTGTTATCTCTCATCTGTCTTTATGGTTTACCTTTCTATATCTAGTTAATGTAAATGTGATAAGTGTATGTGAATCTGGGTTCATTTTGTGCGTGAATTGAGTATATTGGTTAAATGTTTGCTTAAAGACCCTATCGAATAGCTCTGAATCATAAGAGTAGAATAGTGCAGTAATAAGAAAAATATAATCACTCTGGATCGGTGCGAATAGTGAACAACGCGGAGCTGTAAACCAGTTCACGATCCTCCCAAAACACACCAAGACATCCCTAGGGTGCAGAAACCTGGTTCTAGAACCCTCCCCTGCTACCTCGGGTGAGAGCTCAGTCTGCGCTCCATGGGCTATTTTCGAAAGGGTCGGTAGCTGTGGGATTTGTTTGGCTAAATAACTCTTCCAAATTTGGTTCAGGCCCATATAAGCCAACACTCACAAAATTTTAAATCAACATGCTTCAGACTTGGCAAAAAACTTCTTGAGTGAAGAATCTACATCCCCTTCTCACTCATGTGCCCAAGCCTATGATGCCACAATGTCGTATCTTCTCCTGTAGAGGTTAAAGTATTAACAAAATTATAAATACCATTGCATAAATACAATGCACCAACCTTTCCTCCTTTCGCTATTACCAGGGATCCTTTAGTGACCTTCCAGGTTTTATCTATGAAAGTAGTTACGCAACCTTCACCTCCCAACTGCCTTATTGAAATCAGATTTTTCCTTAGATCTAGAACATGCCTTACCTCCTTCAATATCCACTAATTTCCATTTTGTTGTTTTATGAAAACTATACCCATTCTAATGATTTTACAAGGTTTATCATCACCTAATCAAACCTATCCAAAATCTCCTTGAACATAGTCATAAAAATGTTTCCTATTAGGTGTGGCATGGAATGAAGCCCCTGAATCTACCACCCAGACATCAATAATATTTTCTAATGAAAGAATCGAAGCATCTTGCAACACATCACTTGTTACATTCGCTTCATGATTAGTTTCTTGCTGCATGTCTCCTTTTCCATTTTGAGACTTGTAGTCTTTCTTCAGGTGTCCTTTCTTCCCACATTTCCAGCACACTATCCCCGATCTAGACATGGATCTTCCTTTCCTTGACTTATTGCAATATCTAGGGCTCTTTCCTCTTTCATTTTTTCTTCCCCTAGTCTCTGCAGTCAAAGCATTACTTGATGTCTCACTGGAGCTTTTTCGTCGCATTTCCTTGCTAAGGATTGCATTGACAACATCATCAAAATTTAAAGTAATAGATCCATAGATAGAGTTAATAATGGCCATAACTAAACCATTCCAACTTTCTAGCAATAAGCACAGAGATAACAGAGCCCTAAGTTCATCATCAAAAGCTACCCCTACAGAACTTAACTGACTAGTAACTGTATTAAACTCATTTGAATGATCAGCAATAGATCCACCTTCTGACATCTTCATATTAAATAAACGCTTCATAAGAAATACCTTATTTGAGGACAAGGGCTTTTCATATAGTTTGGCCAATGTTGACATTAAACCTTCTGTTGTCGTTTCCTTTGAAATATTAAATGCTATTGATGCCACTAGCCACAACCGTATTGTTCCAAGTGCTTTTATGTCAAGAATATCCCATTCTGTGTCTGTCATACTCATCGGCTTCTATGTCTTTCTGCTCAATGGTTGGTACAAATCTCTCTAGTACAAATAATCTTCCATCTACATCTTCCACAACTGGTAGTTTTTGCCATTAAATTTTTCGACCCTAAACCTACCATATTCTACCATTGCTCCCACTCGAACCAGGAACCCTTCTCTCCTGTGAGTTTATCAGCCAAGAAGGACCTTCGGCACTAATACCAGTTGTTAGAAAATTATATATTACAGAGCAATGGAGCACATAAAATATTGCAGAAACATAAACATAGAAAACACATAAAACAAGAGAGACACAAATATATGTGGTTCACCCAGTTTGGGCTACATCCATGAAGAAATAGATACAACCTACTAAAGAGATACAACCTACAGCAGATCCACTGTAATTCCCTATTCGCTCTCAATATCCTCTTTCTTCCTCACTCAGAATATAGATATACATAGACGCAATACAATTCCCTCATATATAGCGAGGGGTTTCCTTCTAGGGAAGAAAACCCTAAATTAAACATAACTTCTACCGTCAGATCTCCGCCTAATGAACGACCCAAACTGACTACAAAATTACAAAATTTTATAAGGAAATTTTACATCTATTCTTAGCTTCGGAGGCACTGCACTCGATCACCCCACTAGGGGGGGCTCCCAAACGTCTCAGCCACCCCCCTTGGACCCCCCCTACAACGAATATTTTACGGGCGATGTTTCCACCCCATTACGAACTGGGGTCCAATGCGGCGATACCTTTGAATACATAAGATAGTCAGGCTCCACACCCAACATGTCGTTCGAGGGCTTCCTCGAGCAACATTTTGAAAGGATCTATTGCCCCCTCGTCTCTATTTTCTTCCACCATTGGAGGTCATCCGGTTTTTTTAGGCTAATCTTACAATGGTTCAACCAAATCAAGACCTAACCCCTTATACCCTGACCTTGTTGGGGATATGCAAAGAAAAATAGAGAAATAACAGACCACTCTAATACCACTGATCTGAAGTTAAACAGAAATGCAACAACTTACAGATATAATCATAAACATAGAGATGCAATAGAAAAACACTTCATTTCATTAATAGAAAAATATTGAATTGTGCTTACAAACATAGTGGAAATAAAATAGCTCGAGCAATGGTAGCTTATCTCTGAGAAGAGATATGGCAGCTACATGCCTCTGAATTGTGTTACAATCAGGCTCAAAGGCCTATTTATTATTGGAAAACATGAGAAAACTCTAAACAACCAAAACCACATGAGATGTGACACCAAGATTTTTTGGGCCATGTTGAGGATAGTTGGCTAGCCAACTTCCCAGAGTAATAACTTGTTCATATTATCTCTGTTTGGTGCCTATGATACCTTGTTTGAAAGGTATGTCTTAGTAATACAGGTTTCTACACATGTCCCTTCCTATGGCTACGAGCTCGCCATAGACCCCAAAAAAACGTTGTTTAGGAGGTCAAAACTTCTCCAAAAATTCAAGACTTGAAAAACGGCTAAAAATAGTAAATGCTAAAATGAACAAGGAAATGGATGAAACGGACAGGAGGGTCTAGGTGGAATAGGCAAGTGTCCACCAATATCCACTTGGATCAAAACATATAATGCACTAGATTTCTTCTGGCATGAAATGTTGTTGTTGTTAGTATGGTTGTATTTATGCTATGTGTAAAGCTAGCATGCATTAAATTTATTTTACCTTGTGATGTTGTTATTGGAAATGTGTTTTTGTTTGTGATAGAAGTTATTCTAGATTTCTTTTCCATGCAATGTTGTTGTTGGAAATATTCTTTTGTTTATGCCGGAAGAAAATCTAACATGGTAGATTTCTTTCACCATACAATGTTGTTGTGTGCTTGTCTTGTGCTATGCGTAAATCTAACACATGTCAGATTTTATTCACCTTACAATGTTGTAATTGGCAACATGCTTATTTTTTGTCTCAAAGAAATCTAGCATGCACTAGATTTCTTTTTCACTACAATGTGGTTGCTGGAAATTGTTGGGATGGGGTCTCCTGGGTCAACTTTCGGGTTAAAATAACCCAAGTTTTGATACACTTTTGTAATTAATGTAAAGTCTCTATGATTTTTGGATGCGGAGTGCGTATATGAGTAGGAATCAAAGGGGTTTAGCCCCTTGTTTTATGTAAAGTTTGAGTCAGTTTTGAGACCCACCCATGGTCCACAGACCATGGCATTGTATGAGAACATCTATAGATAAGTGTGTCATAGAGAGTCTAAGGCAATAGATAGATAAGAAATGGGTAGATATAATAGAAGTGCTAGCAAAGAGAATTTGGTCAAATAGGAGAAGAAAGGCTCTATACCTAAGTGCGTAGAGGCCTAGGTACAGTTCCCAACAAAGTGCGTGAACCCCTACAGTTGTGTGTATAGGGTAGTTTTGAGTCTATAATCCTGAATTGAAGATCAATAAAGATAGTTTCTTAAGAATTCTTGTGTATTTTTGTTTACTTCTATTTATGATATATGTTGTTAATGAATGATGTGTTTTATGGAATATTGATTGAATGTTGCGTGATTATGTTGAATAACTATTAATTATGTTTGCAATGCATGTTTAAGTAATTTCGCACAGACTGTCATGAATTCTTAGATGTTTATAAATAATTTAAGTAAACCTATGGGAACCCTAATTTAAGACTTCTTTTTGATGTGCGTAAGTATATAGATTGACTTCTAAAGGTCTGGAAAGACTAACCATAGACCTTCACAAAGGATTGAAGGCCATTTTGATATAGTTGTAGCAAAGTTCCCTAAGAGTGTATCCATCTGCGAGAAGGAAGATCTGAGGAGCTAGAAGACATGGCACTAATCTCTAGATGCAGAAACTTGGTTCTTGCATACCCCCATATTTCTTTAGGTGAGACTGTAGCCTACGCTACGTGGGTTGTTTCCGAAAGGGCTAGTAGTGTAGGGATTTGTTGGTTGGCGCAACTAACTTTGAACCCAGCTCAAGACCCCCTAAGACAACAAATGGTTCTATTGTCGAGACCGAGATCTTCTTGAAAGAGATGTGTGATGTCACATCACTGGAATCTGACCAAGAAAAAAATTTGAAAAGTGGTTGGATCAGAAAATTCACAAGTTGGCGGCACAAGAAAACAGGAATTTGTGCTTGTGAAAAGAAGAGTGGTTGAACAGGTATCTGTATACCAAGATACACAAGATCTTCTTCTGCACCTTCCCCATTGTGTTGTATGAATGGTTTACTAAATCAACGAATAGCCAAGGAAGGTGGAAGCTTAATAGTCCTATAGTGTGCACTCTAGAACTAGCATGACGATTAGAAGCCTCTGAAAACAAGATCACATGGATTTTCGATCACTAGATCGATCGAATTATAGGAGGATATGTTATAGAATTTGCAGTTGGTACCTCAGTCAGCTATAGCAAACAAGAGTGGCGACTTTTCAAAGGATCATGAGGTAAGTATTTAAGATATTTAAACATGTGGATTAAAATGTTGTTGTGTGAAAAACAAGTGATGTTGTTTCCTTGATGTTCGGAGCTACACAAAGCAGAAGAATCTTTAGAGGTTGAGAGAGATCAGGTCCAGAATATAGTCCATTAATCGGACCTCCTTCAAGCGATGACGAAGGAGCAGTGAAAGCTTCATCGTGAAGTGTTGTCTAGCTGATAACACAGGGTTTTCCATGAACACATAATATCTCCATTCCACCTCCACCACCTCCATTCAACACCGCGAATATAATGAAGCTATCAATTTTCAAAGGCATAGGGAGTGAAGACACAAAGCAATTTTGGTTTGTTGCAGATGTTTTTTGAACAACACAACAGATTAATGATGACAATATAAAGAAGGCACAATTGGTTGCCATTGTACAGGATCGCGTGTTGACTTGGTATGTTAAGTATTTTTCTGATAATCCTCTTGCATCGCTAGCAGAGATTAGGGCATCATTAAACAAGGATTTTAGTAAGTCAAGGTCTGATTCATAGTTAATAATTTGATTCAAAGAAATCATGATGAGGTTCGATGAGATGCCCTAGGAATTAGATCAAAGATTGAAGTGTTAGTTTTGAGAAGCTAATGTGTAGTTCACAGATATTCAGTATCACGAATGGTTTATAGCTTCACTTCTACCCCACCTAAGAATCACTTTATCACAATAGAAGAGAGGAATGCAAGCAGAAGCCTTGGAAATCATGATAATATTACATGCATCGCCTATTCAGAATGCCACCTTGGGGGTACAATAGATCCACTCGCAGTTGCAGAACTTATACCTAGAAATACGAATCTTGAACAAATACAAGGAGACTAAACCAGAAGTGCATGCAGGAGTCTGGTGTTTAAAGTGCAAAAGCCATGGGCATGATAAATACCACTATCCAGTGTATGGCAATTATATAATAGGAGGGGGACCAATTCCCCTAAAACTAGAAGCCCCAGCATGGCAGAGCATGGGGGTCATGCTATGGTGTGATATTTGTCAAGTTGTTGGATAACATGCGATGAATAATTGTCATTTACTTAAAAATTCCATTAGATGCCCCAGAAGTTGTTGTGTAACTTTTGCAAATTGGTGGGCCACAATGAGCACCATTGTCGCAATTATGTGTTGATGATGGAATGAACACATACATACTGGATGTAGGAAGAAACTCGGACTCAAAAACATGGCACCAAAGGAGTGCATGAAGGTTATCAGAGATGAGGATGGGGATGAGAATGAGGAGCACCTAATAGAGGTCGTGGTCAGGTCATATGCTACAACTATGAATAGCGAGGGAACTACACACGAGAGTGTCAGAATCAGATGCACCCGTCATGTCAATATTGCAGCTAGTTTGACCATACTATAGAAGAATGCTCGGTGTTGATAGATAAAATGTAACAGAATAAAGCAAAGCCTCATTATCCTATGCAAAACTTATAGATGATGAGAGCTGAGCCTTGAAAGGAAGATCAAAGTGTGAATATAATGTTGAGGAGTGGAATAACGACTAGCAATGATAAAGGCAAATAGCTTGAATAGGACGAATGGGTCCACAAAGCCCCTGAGAAGTAAGTTCGTTTTGATCTAAATCACACTAAGGAAACCTTCATGGAATCCTAGAAGAGCTTTGTTGAGGCCTCCACCTTAGGAAGCTAGGACAAGGTGTAAGAAACTAGCGCACCTGCAAAGGTTGATCCCTCTGTTCTTACTACGTTTTTGGAGACTCGATAAAGATGTTGCACGATAGCAAAGTTGTGGAAGGCTTGTAGGAACTAATAAACAAGTGTACCAGCAAAGAGAAGGTCCCTGATCGATAACAGGTTTTTAGAAAGATTGGAAAACATAAGGCAAGAACGGGGCATGAGATGAGGCTCATTGCATAGATAGGTTATTATGAGACAGACCAAGTCATCTTGGACATGGGGTTCGATGCGAATGTATTACCAAAATAGACATGGGAAAGAATGAAGGTCTGCGCTACAGTGGTCTCCGATTCAACTCAAAATGGTGAAACAGAAAAAAATCATCCCTATGGGACAATTATATGAAGTAAGAGTTGATATAGAAGGTGTGAGCGCAATGGCCAACTTTGAGGTTATAGAGATCGTCAATGACAGTAATTCATACTCCGCACTCCTAGGAATTGACTGGGCCATTGATATGAATTGGGTCATCAATCTAAAGAAGAGGACAATGTTGTTTGAAAGGAAATCACATTCAGTTGTAGTGCCATTGCACCTTGCAGAAGGGGCGCACTATACTGAACCAGTCCGAGTTTATGAAGAAAGTGAGGATGAACTAGATCAAATCTACAAAATAATAGCACGAAACTAGGACTAGATCAACCAAATGGGAGATCAACAAATTGCATGGGACTGAGAGAGTTCCTACACCTCTGATTCAGATGAAGAATTGGAGCATTGGCAGAATCACTTGCATGAAGCATCCACATTGGCATGCAATATGATGATGAAATCATTTCATTGTGTTTTGTCGGAGGTAAGGTAACTACCCCATTATGATGGTTCAACTGACATAGATCAGTGTTTGAATGAATTTGAGCATGAAGTCCCTAAGGATCACTGCTTCCGAGCTTTACAATTAGCACTGCACACTACGCTCGCAGGATGGTAAGGTACACATAAGGATAGTTTTGATGAATGGAAAGATTACAGAAGAATGATAAGGTTACGGTTTGGGTGGCCTAACACTAGATTGACTGAGAAGTATAACGGAAGGGATGATCTGTACGATCACCTAGTGAAATGGACTAAAGCATGGGGAACAGAGCCATAGCCAGAGTGGGTACACATATTTTGCCACACTTTGGATACGATTCCCATGAACTGGTATCTACAAATGGATCCCTGCCACAACATCGCAGAATGGGATATATTAAGGGAAGGGTTCTTATTGACCTTCAACTTTGAAGAGGGTTTTGCAAGCATCAATGAAGCACTATTAGGGATTAAGGCAGTTATCTTCAGAACGTTGGAAGAGCCTATGGAATGGACCCAACCAGACAGGAGCACCTAGCTGTGCCATGCACTGGTACGCTATAATGTCACTACTGAAGAGGAGGATGAAGATCCAAGAAACATTAATATTCCCAAGGCAAAAGGGAATTGCAAAGTCGAAGGCCCATATATAGACAACACAGACATCACCACGTCATTGAAGACAAGGCAAGTAAACATTAGCACTGAAGCAAAACCAAAGTTCACGAATATTGTCAATTATTGGGATGACGCCACCGTGGATAAAGTTTTTGAGTTACTCCACGAATATCAAGATCTCTTCCCTACCAAGTTCTTAGATTTGAAGGGCATAGTTGGTGATCTAGGTGTTATGAAGAACAATCTAAAGCCAAACGTGAAGCCTAATAAACATAGGTCATATCACCTTAATCCTAAATACAAGGAAAAGTTTCACCTATAGCTGGATAAGATTTTAGAGGCAGGTATCATAGAACCGATTGAGGAATCTAATTGGGTGAGCCCGATGGTGGTCCAGGAGAAGAAGCAAAAGGGTGAGATAAGGATTTGTGTAGACCTGCAAAAGCTTAATGATGTGTGTGTCCACGACCCATTCCCAACACCATTTATCGATGATGTATTAGACAATGTTGGAGGGTAGGAGGTCTACTCATTCATTGATGGGTTTTGGGGTATCATCATATTAAGATCAGACCTAAATATAGGAGCAAAATGACCTTCATGACAGAGTGGGGTTTTTTTCAGTATACTACAATGCCATTTCGACTTAAGAATGCACATGCGATATTTTCCCACATAGTCATAGCATCATTCAAGGATTTTATTCATCACTTCCTAGAAGTACACTTTTATGACTGGACGGTGTTTGGATTAGTAAAGCACCATGTAGAAAGTCTGCTCCTGATGTTGGATACGTGTCGCAGATACCATATTGCATTGAACCTGAAGAAATGCATATTTTGTGCTCCCTTTAGGATCTTGCTGGGTCACGTGGTGTGCAAGCAAGGATTAATGGTGGACCCTGCATGATCCAAGTGGATATTGGTGGCCACCCAGTAATTCCACTTAGACCCCCACCATTCCTTCTTTCAGTTTTTTAGTTTCCTTAATTGTAGCACAATTTACTATTTTTAGTAGTTTTTCAGGTCCTAAACTTATGGAGCCATTTTGAGGCCCTAAAATATGTTTTTTTAGAAATCAACTAAAATTGTCTTTCCCATCATAGTCCTCAAAGATATATTTCCAACGGATTATCGTGCACATCAAACGGAGATAATATGACAAGATCGCAACCCCGGGAAGTTGGTTGTCCAACTCACCCCAATGGGGCCCATAAACTCTTGGTGTTACATCTCCTCGGGTTAGGGTTTTGTCTGTTTAGGGTTTTCTCTTATTGTTGAATAATAAAAAGTCCCTTGAGCCTCATTGTAAGGTAGTTCAGAGGCATGTAGCCACCACATCTCTTCTCAAAGATAAGCTACCATTACCAAGCTAGTTTATTTCCATTTCTGTTTGTAAGCATATTTCAATATTCTCCATTAATGAAATGAAGTAGTATTTCTGTTGTATCTCTATATTTGTGTTTATTTATGTACTTTATTATATTCCTATTTGAATCTAGATTAGTGGTATCAAAATGGTCTGCTCTTTCTATGTTTTTCCTTGCATGTCCCCAACGAGGTCAGGATATAAGGAGTTATGGCTTGAATTGGTCGAACGTTTGCAAGACCATCCTTGCGAATCTCGACAGCCTAGCATCGCAGATGAAAATAAAGATGAGGGGGCAGGAGATCCTACCAAAAGCTTGCTCGAAGAGGCCATCGAGTGACAAAGGAATGCAATGATGGAAAACTTTGCCCAGATCCTTCAACAGCTACCCAGGGGCAACATATCTACTTCCAGCAACTACTCTAGAAGCACCACACCCTTTAAGGTACAAGTTAATTTTGACATTCCCATATTTGAGGGTTGGATAGATGCATACACTATAGATAAATGGTTAAATCTGCAAGAAGGGTATTTTTCTATTCATGATTTTTCCAACCCATAAAATATTACTTTCGATCTTCTCAAAGTCGCCCCCCACATCAAGGATTCATGGGAAACCTAAAAGGATGAAAGTATAACTTCACTATTTTCAGTCGCACCCACTTGGAAATCATTCTAGGCTACCATCAAAGAGTAGTACTACACTATCGGAAGCTATGAGGATCAATACATAAAGTGGACCATGCTGCGACAGGGAAGGGACCAAGATGTTCCAGAGTTTACTAATATTTTTCATACCCTTTGGTTATCAAGGATTCAGAGTAGCATTTGGTACTCAAATACCACGACTTCCTACACATGTACATCCAGGACGAAATAGATTTCTTGAACATCTCCCCACTTAGCATGGCATATTGATATGCCGTCAAGATCGAGCAAAAGTTTAAACAAAAGAAGCGAGTCTTTGGATCTGCAAATCTGAAGCAGGGGAAAGGTACCCCGAAACCAGATAACAAAGGACAAAGCCAAGGTGGGCTAGCCTAGGACAGCCCACCAAAGCCACAAGCAAAGAACAACACTCTGAAGTCGAAAAAGGACACGGGAAAGTAGTGTGAGTTCCATAAGAGCTCCACTCACAACACAAGTGAGTGTCGAGCCAAGAAGTCACTGGTGGCCGAGCTAAAGGCTTCAGAATCAGATGCATGTTTTGACTCTAAATCAGAACCCAACAAGGGGAATGAAAAAGGGAAGCATATTGTCAATGCAAAGCCCAACGCCACTATTTCCACCATGAAAAATCAAAAAGGAGGAACCCGAAGATCCAGATGAGGAGGAGTGCCTCTTCCACTCCTAGATGTGGGTATAAGGCTCCCTGCTATAGTTCATTGTCGATAGTGGGAATAAAAAGAGCCTCATTTCGGTAGAGGTCATGAAGTGGTTGGGCTTACCAACCATAGCACATCCACAACTGTACACCATCGTGTGGCTTCACCAAGGACGGGATCTTCGCATGAGCTAGTAGTGTCGCCTTCCATACAACATCAAACCCTTCACGGATGAGGTATTATGTGACATTACTTCCCTTCATGTTTGTGATGTATTATTAGGCCCACCATACTTGTAGAAGCGACATGTTGTGTATGAATCAAGGCCTTGTGTTGTTATTGCTACTTTGGGAAATAAGTTGTATAGGATACCAGAGGTAGCACCACCTACTGCCATCTCTTTGGTTATTGCAAAACAATGTAGTAAGCTCATTTCCAAAATAGGGAAATTTGTTTTTTCTAATGATACGCCCTTAGGGAAAGAAGAAGATGGTGGCCATGACCTCCAAACAAGGCCCCTCCACATGACAAATATAGATGGACAAGGTCATGGAGGAGTATGAGGACATTTTCACCTCCGCCGTAGGGATTCGTCTGCACAGTCAGGTCAAACACTCCATCAACCTGACCCCAGGTGCATCACTGTCCAATGGACCAATCTATCAGTGCCTTATTTTGCAGAACGATGGAATCAAGAGGTAGATTCAGGAGCTGCTGTAGAAATGTCACATTCGACCGATTTTATCACCCTATGGGAGCCTGATTGTGTTGGTACAGAAGAAGGATGGGACTTGGAGACTCTGTATTAACTATCGAGCACTGAACAAGATCACTATCTGGAATAGGTACCTGATCCCATGGATTGATGACTTTATGGACCAAATGAAGGGGGAAAATATTTCAACAAGATCAATTTGAAGTCATGATATTACGAGGTACCAATCGAACCCTTCGATGTGTGGAAGACTACTTTCAAAGCCAAGGAGGACCTTTTCGAATGGTTGGTTATGCCTTTTAGGTTGACAAATGCTCCTACAACCTTCATGAGGCTAATGGATGACATCTTGTGGCCATTCAACAACTCATTTGTAGTGGTATACTTGGATGACATCCTGATCTTCATCCAGAGTTGTAAAGAGTACCTCCACCACATCCGACAGGTTCTCCAAACACTCTGGTAACACAATTTATGTGCCAATTTGGCGAAATGCACTTTTGGCATGACCTAGGTTCAGTATTTGGGATACATTATTGATGAACGAGGGGGTGCATCTAGATCCAGCCAATATCCAAGTCATTCGGGATTGGCCATCCTCAACCACTCTGACAGAGCTACATAGCTTTCTAGGTCTCACCAACTTCTATCGCAGGTTTGTGTTGGGATTTTCTCATATCATTTGGCCCTTGAGTCAAGTCACCAAGGGAGGAGCGAAAGAAAAATTCTTTTGGTCTGAACCTCAATAGAAGGCATTCACAGAGTTGAAACATTGCCTCTGCTCGGCACTAGTACTTGTATTACCAGACTTACGACAACCATTTTGGTTCGAGACAGATGCCTCTGACTATGTTATTGGGGAAGTCCTTACTCAACACGGGCATCTAGTGGCATATCACAGTGATACACTTTCAGACACAGTCTGGAAGTATTCCACTTATGACAAAGAGATGTATTCCATTTTGTAGGCCTACCGAAAATGGAAGCATTACATTTTGGGGAAGGAAACGTTCATCCACACAGACCACCGGCCCCTACAGTTCATACAGACCAAAGGGAAGTTTGAGAATGATCGCCATCAGAAGTGGTCAACATACCTGCAATAGTTTCATTTGAATAGCAAGTATAAGAAGGGCAACACCAATAATGTTGGAGATTGCCTTAGTCGACCACCGATCATGGCATTAACCACCGTGCTCAACTCTTGTGCGCACGAGGCTTTTGGTTGGCCACTTCTCTACGAAGAGACCTAGAATTTGGCCACACATACCAGACACTCTTGGATGGTGAGCATGTTCTAGATTTTCACCTCAAGGATACCCTATTATGCCACTTGCGTCACCTTTGTGTTCCTTCAAGCGAGCGTGCCTAGATGATTTAGGAAGCACACTACAGTTGGGTTAGTGGCCATTTCGGGGTTGCGAAAATGGTGGCAATAATGCAGAAGTATTTCTACTAGCCGAATCTTCGACAACATGTTAGGAAGTACATAAAATCCCACACTGCCTATGCCATTGCCAAACTGACCATCAAGAGGCAAGGCCTATATACCCCGCTACCTACCCCTAGCCAACTTTGGGAATCCATATCCATGGATTACATGTCAAGCCTTCCTTCTACTAAGCATGGAAATGAATATGTTTTTTTGGTCATCGATAGGCTCTCGAAGATGGACATTATGGAAGCCTGTAAGAAGAATATCATAGCAAAAGCCACTGCTAAACTCTTCTTTGAACAAGTGTGGGTACACTTTGGGATCCCATAGTCTATCATCTCAAATCGGGACAACAAGTTCCTCAATACAATTGGTCCAGTCTCTGGTTGATGCTGGACACCAACTCACTAAGTCCACAACCTTCCATCCCCAAATTGATGGCTAGACAGAGGTTGTCAACAAGATGATCATACATATTCTTCACATGTACAACTCAAGGAATCCATGCACATGGGATGACATCCTCCCCTATGTTTAGCATAGCTATAACTAGGCTATCCACAGCTCATCTGGCCACAACCCTTTTAGGTGGGTTTGGGATTCTAGCCACTATGTCCCATTGATGTGGCCATGCCATTTGCAGCTACTCAGGTAGATTTGGCTCATGTCTAGTCCAAAAAAAATAAGGAAATCAGCTTCATTGAGAACATCCAACATATCTGCCAGTAGGTCCACGACATTCTGGATAAATCAAATGCCAAGTACAAGCAGTGACATGATAAAGATCGGGTGCTACACAAGTTTTAGGTGGGCGACAAAGTTTGGTTGCATTTGCAAAAGGAACACCTTATTGGAGCCTATTGGAAGCTCAAACCACTCCGATATGATTGTTACACCATTACCAAGGCTATGGGATACAATGCATTTGAGCTCAACATTCCCCCATTCCTTGGCCTACACCCAGTGTTCAACGTGGACCACCTTCGGCCATATTTTCCACCATTCCTAGACACATCCAACATTGCAGAATAGCTCACACCAACATAGTTAAATCCAAATTGCATGGAACAAGCTACAACTAATCGAATCAAAGCAGGCTAACTCCTTCACCAGGGCAAGTGGCTCACCAGGGACCAAGTTCAGCAAAAGTTTCCTCATCTCATGGAGGAAATCAACGCAATGGGACCATTTCTTCCTAATGGGGGAGGAATGATGTAGTTAAATATTAGTTGCCACTTGCCAATTCCACTTAGACCCCCACCATTGCTTCTTTCAATTTTTCAGTTTCCTTTCAGAGCCATTTTGAGGCCCTAAACGACGCTTTTTTGGAAATCTACCGCTAGTGATTCTCTTCCTAAAATCACCTTTTTTGTGGTAGTCCTTGAATAGATCTTTCCAATGGGTTATCGTGCACTTCAAACAGAGATAATATGACCAAGTCACAATCCCGAGAAGTTGGCTGTCCAACTCACCCCAAAGAGGCCCATAAACTCTTGGTGTTACATCTCCTCAGGTTAGGGCTTTGGTTGTTTAGAGTTTTCTCTTATATTTCAAAAATAAAAATGCCCTTGAGCCTCATTGTAAGGTAGTTTAGAGGCATGTAGCCACCACATCTCTTTTAAGAGATAAGCTACCATCGCCCAAGCTAGTTTATTTCCATTTCTATTTGTAAGCATATTTGAGTATTCTGCATTAATGAAATGAAGTATTATTTATGTTGTATCTCTATATTTGTGTTTATTTCTGTACTTTATTACATTCTTGTTTGAATCCGAATCACTATGAAGATTGTTGTAGTAGTGAACTTGGAGGCCCCTAGGAATGTCAAGCAGTTGTGCACGATGTTGGGACATATGGGATATTATAGAAAATTTATCGAAACCTATGCTCAAATTACTACACCCATGGAGAAATTGTTGAAGAAGGACGCAACATTCTGTTGTGATGAATAATGCTAGCGCAGATTAGATGTATTGAAAGAAAAGATGGTCACTGTGCCGATCTTGGTATTCCCTGATTGGAAGAAGGAGTTTCACATACATGTGGATGCCTCTTGCAATGCGTTAGGTGTAGTGTTAACACAGGCCAGTGAAGGAGAAATGGACCATCCTATAGCCTTCACAAGTAGTAAATTGTTGAAGGCTAAGAAGAATTATTCAATGACTAAGTGCAAAGGATTGGACATGGTGTATGCATTACAAAAATTGAGGCATTATCTGTTAGGAGGGAATTTCAAGATGTATATATATGATTCGGTCTTTAAATACTTGGTCAGTAAGCTTACGTTTGGGGGGGAGATTTGCAGATGGCTGCTATTATTTTAGGAGTATGACTTTGAATTCATTTTTAATATACAGAGGTTAAATGTAAGACCTGAACATCTGTTACGGTTCAAAATAGGCGAGGAGCCCAACAAATTGGAGGAAGGGTTTCCAGATGCACATCTCTTTGCGATGCGCATAGCGGAAAATCATTTTGCAGATATTATTCACTTCTTGACTACAGGGATGGCACCATAAAGATATGCAAGTCAACATGAAAAGGAGTTAGTAGCGTGCGTGGCCTATTTTTCAGTTATTGTGGGACATTTATGTAAGATAGGTGCAGATGAAATCTTGCAAAGAGATGTGCCGTATTTTGAGGGGGATAAAATTCTTGCTGAAGCTCATGGGGGAGCTACCGAAGGTCATTATGCAGGAAACGAAACTGCGTAGAAGATTTTGCATGTAGGCCTATGGTGGCCAATGTTGCATAAGGATTCCAAGGCATATTGCAAGTTGTGCGATGCATGTCATAGAATGGGTAGACCATCGCGAAGAGATGAGTTTCCACTACATCCTCAAGTATCTTTGCAGCCATTTAAGAAATGGATGATTGATTTTGTTGGGCCAATTACCCCCCAGGAAAGAAAACATATGCGTGCTATATCATCACCATGATGGAATATCTAACCATATGGGTGGAAGCACAACCGGTTAAGGACTGTACAGGGGCTATGGCAGCTAAGTTTTTGTTTGAGTATGTCCTAACTGGATTTGGCTGCCTAAAAGTGTTGATGAGTGATAGAGGTACGAAATTTCTAAATGAAATGATCAATGACCTGACTGAAGAATTCGAGGTCTACCATCAAAAGAGTACAACGTATCACCCATAGGCCAATGGAATTGTTGAAGCCTTTAATAAGATTTTGGAGAATGCACTGACGAAGATCTACAACACGCAGTGAAATGAATGGGATGTGCACATACATGCAGTACTATGGGCTTATAGGACTACTTGTAAGAAGGTGACAAGGCAAACACCATTTAGATTGGTATATGGTGTCAAAGTTGTAATGTTGATGGAATACATTGTGCCTAGTCTATGCATAGTAGCTCTCACGGGTATGGCAGATTGCAAGGCCTTGGAGGAATGGCTCACGCAACTGATGGAGCTTGAAGAGGATCAATTTTTGGTAGGATTTCATCAACAAATACAAAAGGAACATGAACAAACATGGCACGATCGCCACATCAAGCTTCACACATTCAAGGCAAATGATATTGTCTTGTTATAAAATAGTAAATTGACCAAATTTCCGGGTAAATTCTAGATGCATTGGCTAGGGCCATATATTATCAAAGAAATTACAGATGGAGATGAATTTCAGCTTGCGAAGCTAAACAGGGAACCTTTTTTGAGAAGAGAGAATGGGAGCAGGTTGAACTTGTATACAAGGGATCCTGCGTAATTTCTATATGGTGGCGGGATAGTCTTAGTGCGCCACGTAATTCTAAGGGAGTGCAGCACTAAAAACTACGCTGGCAGGTTTAGAGAACAATGTAACCAACAGGCTATGTAGACAATGATGAAGATGAAATCTAGGGAGTTGCACACAGGAAGTTGTGTCATGGAGGAAGGTGTTCCATAGCACAGCAGAAAAGTGACTGTTGGAGTCCTTGTTCATGACTAGATGGCTAGAGGATGGTTAAGAGGAGTGGGATGGTGACATTTAAGGAAAAAATATTTGAAGATCTACTGCAAAAGCAACATTTCCTACCAAAAATTGGGTAGAACAGTCAGATTTGAATTCAGAAATCCCTATAAATTACATGTGTCAGTCCAACAGAGAACACTTTGTGCTTTGAGAATTGTTATTGAAATTTGTTGTCTATCGCACACGAACCGATCAGCTTGGGAAGATTTAGTTGTGAGCCCCACATTTTCTAAGTTGTCTGAGATAAACCAAAAGTTTATTCTTGAGAAAATGCTTGCACCTATTCCTATTGAAACTGTGAATACTGGCGATGTTTCCTCTAAGGCAGCTGCCCCAGAAGTTGTAAGTATGGAAGCTACGGCTCCTCTTCCTACACCACCGAGGTTGCCTATGCCAAAGCTTACCCCTTCCAGATAAACCCAAACAGCAAAATCAAAGAAGGACAAGTAGAAGAAGTCGGTGTTGGTTTGCGCTTCCTAAGGAAAGAATTCTGAAATGTAAAAGCCGATGAAAGATAAGAAGCCAGAGAAGGTAGTGGACCTGGAGGCAGAAAAAGGAAAGGGAATAGAAGACATTGATGCCAAAGGAACAAAACCCATAGCTAGGCTACCTGAGTATATCCCTCTAAGGAACTAAAAGGCGAAGGCCACGAAGGAGCTACATTCTAAGAAGTTCACCATTTCCACACCCCTACTACCTGAGCAGATCCATTTTGAAGGTATGCAGCTTCAGCGGATCCCACTATTGAAAATAGAGTATTGGAACCTCATAGATCACGTTAGGTTTCCCCACTTGGTGAAAAATCAATATATGAGAAGGGTTTATTATGCAGAATTAGGTGTGATAGCATTAGAGATGGAGGAATGGGTCCGCGATGTGGAGCACTCAGGGTTACTTAATCTATTATGGGTACCCTATTATCACCGCACCCCCATTAACACAATCTGTGTGCACCAGCTGCTCAGATTTGTGAATGATGGGTGTCTATGGCTAGGAGGGCTTATACTCACCACAGATTTTCTCATTCATAGAGTCGAGCACCTGCCTTATAAAGGCACGAACCCGACCAAGGAGTTTAGTGGAAATACTAGGGAAAAATATTTTGTGGAGAGAATGAAGAGGGATTAGAGCCTCCTCAAAAAGTCGCAAGGAAATTTTGTGCAGACGAAGTTTTGGCGCTCGTAGTTTCCCTAGTTGCACAGTGCGTGAAAGGCGTACAATTTAATTGGGCTAGATACCTATGTCAATAGTTCCCCGCAAACTGCTACAAGGCCTAGGATGAAACCAAGCCATTTCCTTATGCTTGGTTATTGCTATCCATTATGTTAGTTGTGTGGGAATTGCCAAAGGATAGTCAATTTCCTTCGCTCGATGAAGGATTGCCAGAGGCAGTGCAATTCACTTCCTTATGGTCTACGAGGGATGTTGCGTTGATCATAGAGACAAATATATTTTGAGTCCTCAAGGAGATGGATCTCCACATGGCCCTTAATCAACATTTGAGGTTGTTGCCAACCTTGTTCATGTATTTTTCACTCTATGCGAGATTCAAGGCTAACTTCCACTGATTATACATCCAAGCGTGAAAGGATCTAGAGCAGAAATGGCATGACTTTCCATATTTGGTAACAGAAAGAAATGTGCAGGAGATGGTAGTGAGATGGCCTACAGAGTGGCACGCCAAATTAGAGTTATCTTTCGGAACAAGAAAGAGTGTAAAAAGTGCTACCGCACAAAAAAGGAAGGAGGCAGTTAAGAAGGTTGCACATAACCTAGTTGTGCAAAAAAAGAAGGAAGCTGCAGAGAAGGCTTGTGTTGAGCAGCAACACACTGATAAGGGGTAGGCAGATATAGAGCATCGTGATTCCCAAAAAGATGACAAGTCACCTTCACTCTAGACCGAGACAGAAGAGCTTTCTAGACAAGGAAGTGGAGGCAAGGAAGGGCAGCACACCCCCTTCATTTTGAAAATTCATGACCGAGAGCAACAAGATGGAATGCGAAAAAAGCCAAAAGCTCAGAAAACACAGGTTGATCCCATGGTGTGAATAGAAATAAATCTTGACGAGATCGGTGATAAAGTCAGGGACACCGCAACATAAATACTATAAAAGTTTGACCAGTAGTGCATGTAGACATTGGGGGGTGTTCGGAAGGATCTCCACGAGTTGTGGCTCCAAGCAACCAAGATCCAAGAACATGTTGAGAAGGCGAGCAACACACAAGGTAGTTTGGAATGGGGAAAAAGTACAATCATGGAGATGGCTTGGTCGTAGGATGTGAGAGTCTTCCCTGTTGGCCGGATAAATCATTCTTGTGGACAAGACCGATCTCCCTAGTATTGAATGATATCTAGCAACAAAGAACACAAGCAAATCTACTTTTCTCTAAACATGTTTCAATTCATAAATGAAAACTAAGACATGTAAGAGACCCTACCTCGGTCCAACGCTTGTTTTTGGCAATTTTATCCCAACAGCTTCAAACAGTTCCTTTTCAACGACCTACATACACAAACAAACACACATCAAAGAACACCTACATAGATATTATAATAAAACATGTTCATTATGAAGATCAAGTTTCTCATAAAATAAGCCATTAGAGACAGTTCATTGAGAAAAACAAACTTTATTGTATTAACTTTATGAATAAAATAACCTTACAACCTATGCCTTGATGTTGGACAAGTTCTTTCTAGGGTCCAGCAGGAGTCTCCTCTACTTTGACAAGCCTCACTCACTTCCCAAATGACATGAAAGGTATGTGATCTCTCCTCTCACAAGCTCAAAAAGGAAGTCTAATTTCCAGCAGCATTTACCCTCAAGAATCTTCAGCTTTCAACCCCTCCTACAACCAGCCCAATGCTTGAATTTATAGTGCAAATGGAGGAAGTTGCTGGTCCACCATTGAAGGGATAACTTCCTCCTTCAATGGGATAAGCACCTCATATCATGGAGTTAGCTCCCTTAGTTATGGGATGGATGAACCAAGGTGGATTGGACTTGCCAGTGCAATATTCCTTCTAGAAGTGTCTAGAAGTGACCCAAGATGAGCTTTTAAGAATGATCTCACGCCTTTTTAACTTTTACAGGGGTTCACACCCATTACTCAATAGACAGAGCGTTCAGGTTCGTAGTAAACATGACCATTGGGTGCGGCACCGCATGCAATGCTAGGAGAAAGTGCGAAACCAGGATTTGATATATTTTAAAGGTTTTTCTCCCATTTTCAAGGCTTGACATGAAGAGCTGAGGCTTAAGACTTGCAAAGGAGGTATGTCTGAGTGTTGATGGACTCATACAATCTGTAGAAAGTCATGGTGACAATTTTTTGTGTAACAGATTGCCCCCTAAAGTGTGAAGTCTGTAGTAGATGAGGATGGTTTTTTTGATCATCTAAGAAGAGTGAAGGACTTTATCATTTCAAGGATCTTCCTGTGGATACCCCAGTCGGAACCTGTAAAAACATTTAACACAAAATATATATATGTGAAAATATCATCGCTAAGGTAGGAATTCCCATGCTCAGATCAAAACTGACTAAGAACTATCTAAAATTGCTTTCATACAGGAATGATTTTGTATTACATCACAAATAGGGACATATGGACACAGTATGGGTGCAACCATCTGTTTATGAATAGTCCATTGATAACAAAATTCCTCACAGCCTGGATGGTGGAACTAGATCCAGGATCTTCATTTCTACTTCCCGAACTAGTATGATTCTATCCATATGAATGAATGTGTCGAAGTCGAACATGGTATAAACTACTTGATTACCAGTCAATGATGTAAATTGTTAACAAGTGCGAGAGGAACTACCAGTAATGTTAATGGCCCTCAAAGTACTCAGTACAATCCATGAAATGTGAATGAATGAGTTGATGTCGAACACGTCACAGAATCCTTTGATCGGAGATCTATGATGCAACCTGTCGTCAAAGGCGAGAAACCTGCCATTGAGGGGCGAGTGGTGGGAGCATCTGCCACCGATTGAACCTGAGGAAATCCGGGAGCGGATGCTCGCTTTACAGCGGAATATCTCCTCTCTCGAAACCAGGGAGAGGGCGCTGCACGAGCGGGAAAAATAACTCATTGTGGCTTTCGTAACCTGGGTGCGCGGCTGAACAAACTCAGGTTAAACCCAAATACGAACATCACTCGGTTGTTATCACCTCATCTTACTATTCACAAGCCGCAGTTTACTCCGACATTTCCAATTTACCATAGAATCCCCGGGGCTTTCCTAGCCACTATGGTTTCGTTCAGTCCCCCTTTTGGCCTGGAAATAGGTTTTTTCAGTTGGAAGGATATATACATGCATATTCCAAGGTACTGACGACTTCTAGATCATCTTTCTAGATAATGAGTCGGAGTCAAAAGAAAGAGATCCGTCATAGGCAAGCCCATAACACGGAATCATAGATCAAGTCTGAAGAAATATATTTGGAAAGAACTAACTCAGGGATGGCCAATGATGGATGACAGATATTTTGTAGGTAAGTGGTTTATTTGCACAGACCTCTTGAACACATAACGACACTGCAGATGGCTTGGTGACAATTGACCCAAAGCTAATACCCGAAAACCGGCTGAAGACTTTCAATGTGGCTTGATTAACTGTTAGGTAAAGGATTTCCCAACCCAGGTGAATAAAAGTGTCGTGTTCAAGAGTGATGGAAAGTTTTTTCAAACACAAAGTATGACAAACAGGTTCATTTTTCTCTCTTTTCCCCCACCATTTCTGGCAAGTACCTCTTTATTTTTGACAAGCTTGAGGAGGATAACATTTGCTTGGTTACAAGCTCATCCTTCGGATGAGTCCAACTTAGTTTAGATTCGAACCCTAAGAAGGAGTGGTATGTTCCTGTTTGTAATTGAACAGGTCATTTACTGTTGAATTTTAACGAGTCCAGTATAGGAGAAACTTGACGTTTTTCAATTTTAGGGAGTCAGAAGAAAAACTTAAGAAATCTCCATGGTTGTCCTTTTTCATAAATTTGTGTCTCCAAATCCTGAAAAAGTATAAAATAATACTTGAGAGAACCGCTCGATCATTACGATCAAGGATTACTTTTCATAATTAGTGCCTTCAATCTAAAAAAAAAGTAAAAAAGTGATCGAAAGCACATCGTTTTATTACCAATATCGAACTCTAAACGACAAAAGTCTGGCAATCTTTTCATGTTTATACGGTCAGAAAAGAGATGTAAGAGGATTGTCTTTTTAATTCCGTTTCAACGAGTGTAAAAAGAAAAACTTGGCAATCTTTTCATATTTTATGAGTTAGAAAAGAGCTTAAAGAGGACTCCTATGTGTTTTTGGTTGAAAATGACCAATTTCACCTCAATACCCAATATTCTGCACAAAAACTGCAAACATTACTCATATCTGTTTAAAAAATAAAAAAAAAATGCACCAAAATGACCTTTTCAAAGTAAAAAATAAATAAATTTAATTTATTTATCCAAAAAATCTTATAAAAAGGGCTTTTACAAGTTGATTTTTACCATTTGCCTTTGGAGTAAAAAGTAAGAGCTTTTGGTAAGAAAACTTCCTGTGGAGATTGCGAAAAATCTGACCACTAGAATAAAAAAATGTCTTCTCCAGGTAATCCACAATGTCCCTGACTTGCATTTCATCCATTTAAAATTTTGTTTTAGGGTTTAAAATTTGATTTTTAGAGGAAAATTAGGGCAAAAAATTGCCCGCAGCAGTTGCGCAGGGGCGCCATGTGGCCCCTGCACACCCCGATTTTTCTGTGCACAGAGAAAAGTCAGGGTGCCACACCTGTCCTTAAGGAGAAGTGCGCACCTACGCACTGTCTCTAAAGGGATGGGTGCAAACCCCGTGGAACGTGGATTTTAAACCCTAAATTCCTCATTTTTTCCCCATAGAATTTGAAATGAAATGTTCTAGTCCACCTATTTTACAATGTAGGTACACAAGATGCTTGTTTGGCGGGAAAGAGAGCATGAGGATGTGGATCAAGCTGCATTACTCCATCCACCTTCATTACAGGCATTGATAGCATGCGGGCTATTCAAATTTCGGACCATACCTGGAATGAGGGCACAGGTAGACTTTCTACAATGGCTGGTGAATAGGTGGAGCACGCAAGACCAGTGATTTATTATTGGTGGAAACCGGCTCAAAATCGAGCCGGATGACATATACTTTTTGACTGGCTTGCCCAAGAGAGGCGAGCAATTATCTCTCTTCGGATCTAGGCCAGGTGGCCAATCTGTTGCTAGTCTCCGACTAGAGTTCTGTAATGATCAGACTCTGGACAAACCGATAGATGTTAAAACCATCTCCCATCCTGAACTAAAGTTGATCACCTTTACTGTTACCAGACTCTGTGAGAGCATAGCATTGTGTCTAGCTACAGGTTCCCAGATGCGCATGGCAGTACACTGCTTCCGAGGCACCATCATCAACTGGTGCGATGCTGTATTGGCCAATGTGAAGGGCCAATTGACTAGGGCGAAGAATGGATAGCTAAAGAACTTTGGATATGGTTATTTAGTTGTCATCTTTGCCCTAGAGAGGGTACCTACGCTGGTTCCACAACAACTCACTATTAAGGCTTGACTTCCCCGAGATCCTCGGGTAATGCGATGGGTTGCAGTCATGGCCCGCCATCCTGAGGAGGGTACTGAGGTTGTTCGATTCACACCAAAGTATTTCCGTTGGTTAGAGAACCAACTCTTTGTGATTCAGGATTTTCCATACGCTAGGATGGATTATCGTGGTGATCCCGATATGGCTCTTCCACCACGAGAGCAATGGGATGATAGAGGTAAAATTGTTTTCAACATTTTAATTATATATATTATTTTGTTTTTAAATCATCCCAAAACTAATAGTAAAAAGTTTTTAAATGCAAATGTGGGTCCAAGACGACCATCCGCTCTCCAGCCCTATGATCAAAGACAACCAGCTGTCGTAGAACCGGCCCCACAGGACCAATCAGCAGAGACCTTGGCCGAATTGGAGAGCCATCTAGAGCGCTTGACCGCAGATATTCTAAAGACCAGCATAGATGACATTCCTCTTAGACTTCAGCGTTATGTGATTGGGTTCCCAGGACCTTTTAGGAGGTTACTTTGTAGGGTGGCCCGAGCAGTGGTGTCTTATCGAGATCATCACCAGTGATAGGATGATTGCCTTGTAGACTCATTTTTGGACTTTTTATACTATCATTTTTGCCGATCATAAGGTGTTTTTCAACCTATGATCGAGGACGATGTATATTTTGACACACTCCTATGCTATGTTATATTATTATTATGGTTATCTTGCAAAACATGTTATGGGATGTTTTTAAATTTACTGTTTGATTTAATGCAAATGTCTATTTAACATTCGAGAAACAACTGCATCTGCTAATGTATTTAAATATCTTGGAATGTGCTGATATTCTATGTAATCAAATTCTTGTTCCAAGAGACAGACTCTCAAAAATAATCGTAATAACACTGGATTTCTAATGGCATAAACTCGATTAAGCTGTAATACAATGAGTTTCGAATCTAAATTAACAATCAAACTCCGAATTTCAAATGAAATGGATTTAGATAATAACTCAATCATTGCACTGTATTCTGCAATGTTGTTCGTTGTTTGACCGAGGCTTACCCCATGCATAGATACGAACTCATCAGAGGGCGAATAGATAACCCAAGCTGCGGAAGAGATGTTCTGTATACTACGACAAGCGCCATCAACAAAACCGATGTATGTTTGGAGAGGCGTCAACATCTGCAATATCAAGAGTAAAATCAAGATAAGCAGGAACATTAATGAAAACACTCTCTAAAGTAAAGCACGCATTCCTAATCTAAGAACACACCAAACTTAGAAAGAAACTAGTCTAAAAAATCTCCACACTAATATTTTAAGCATAATATCGCTTTAGATAAAGCCCATTCCTGGGTTTACCTAAAGAGGCACTGTTAAAATATTCTAACTCGTAGGCGCCTTTTGCTAGCTTTCGCTTGACAATATACGGACCATGACACTTGGGTACAAATTTGCCAGCCCCTAGCTTATCATTTGCTTGATCGTAAAGTAAGACTAGGTCTCCTTCTGAAAAATTGCGGGGTATAACATTTCGATCATACTGAGCTTTAATCCTTTTGGCATGAGTTTCGACAGCTAATGCAGCTTTACGTCGATTCTCATCTAATTGAGCTAAGTATAATAAACGTTTTTCCTCTTCGGAAGTGGCTGGTAATAATTGCACGGCAATTTGTAATGACGACATTTCGCATTCAATGGGTAATATTGCCTCTAAATCGTAAACCAGTTGAAAGGGAGTAAAACCTGTTGATGTTTTGACTGAGGTTTGGTATGCCCAAAGTGCTGAAAATAACATGTTATGCCAATTCGACCTATGAATCCCAATGATTCGTCGGATCATGGTGACTAGAACTTTGTTGATTGCTTTAACCAAACCATTTGCCTGTGGGTAATATGGAGTGGAACTATCGTGACGTAGGCCAAGCTGATCTGTAAGTTCAGTCATCATGATGTTTCGAAAATGACTCCCATGGTCAGTGATAATCGCTTGAGGAACACCAAAACTAGCAATTATATGGTTGAAAATGAAAATCGCAGCAGTTTTTCTGTCTGCCGAAAATGTAGGCATCGCCTCGGCCCACTTGGTAAAATAATCTACCGCAAGGATGATATGCGCATGCCCCCCGGCAGAGTGAGGGTTACATGTAATAAAATCGATACCCCATTTTGCAAATGGACCAACAACAATGATAGGGTGGAGAGGAGCAGGTGGAGCGTGCGTCTTACGATAAAAAATTTGGCAATTGTGGCATTTCTGGACTGTAGTGATACAATCTTTGAATAAGGACGACCAGAAATAGACAGCGCGCAAAATCTTTTGGGTTGTGGCATACCCAGACATATGACCACCACACGCTCCGGAGTGACAATCATTAAGAACCTTTTCAGCCTCGTCATAAGTAAGACAACAACAGAAAACAGAATCCACCCCACGACGATAAAGAGTATCTCCAATAATAGTGTAAGGTTGGGACTAGAATCGTATTTTCCGACGCTGAGATCATAAAATGTCTGGCCAAAAAGATTGGGTTTGGAGATAGACAATGATATCTCCATACCATGGATCAACAGTGCTGATAAGGAACAAGGATTCATCCACAATGGGTTCTTCCGCCACATGTTCGTTATCAGCACAAGGGAAGTCACATATCAATTCCACAAAAACCAAAGACTTCTTTGACTTGGCCTTCTCAAATTCCAAGTCAAATTCCTGCAGGATGAAAATCCATTTGGAATACTTGCCCCCTAGCAATTGTTTAGTCAAAATGTATTGCATAGGGTTACAGTCAGAAATGACCGTGGTTTTGCGTAACAAAATGTAATGACGAAATCACTGAACAACTTGGACTGCAGCTAAGGCCAGTTTCTCCACATGTGAATATTTTAACTCAGTTGGAGTTAGAGTCCGACTAAGATAATAAATCACATGTTCACTTTCGAATTCATTCTGTTGAACTAAAACCATCCCAATAGTTGAATGGGAAGCGGCGAGGTACAAGAAGTAATCCTGGTTGTACTTGGGAGGATGCAATAACGGTGCATGGGTCAACGCATGTTTAAGTGCATCGAAATATTTGTCAGCTATCTTGTCCCAAAAGAATGGAGTGTTCTGTTTCAACAACCAGGTGAAACCTTTTGTAATCTCGTCGTAGTTAGGAACGACGTAAAAATTTTGCTTTCCCTTGCAAACTCTGGAGTAGGCGAAGAGTCGAAGGAGGTGGTAACTTGACGATGGCTTCGACCTTCGAAGGATCGACACGAATGCCAGCTTTGGATACAACAAATCCCAGTAAACGACCTGTTTCTATACAGAAAACACACTTGTGCGGATTTAGCCTAATCCGATAATGCCTACATCTCATGAAAATTTCTCGTAAATGAGTGAGATGGTCAGCTCTACATAAAGAATGGGCAGGTAAATCATCGAGATAAGGTTGCACAATGTGCTTGATGTCATGAAACGCATAAGACATAGCCCTTTGAAAATTTGCTCCGGTGTTCTTCAATCCAAAAGGTAACTTGCAATAAGCAAATGTCCCCCATGGACAGATGAATTCCATTTTTGGTTTATCGGCAGGTAGAATGTTAATTTAATTGTAACCAGAAAAGCCATCCATAAAGGAGAAAATTTCACTGCCGGCACAATCATCGATAATTTGATCGATATATGGTGTGGGATAATTGTCCTTAGGACAAGCACGATTAATATCCCTATAGTCAATACATATTCTTATTGTCCCTTGTTTTTTAGTAACTGAAACAATATTTGATACCCAATCTGTCAAAGGAATTGGATAAATGAAACTTGCTTTAAGTAATTTCTCAACTTCTACTTTGATGACAACAACTTTTCGTGGGTGTATTTGATGCAAATGTTGCCGGACGGGTTTAGCATCCGGGTAGGTTTTGATCTCATGAACAACGATTGAAGGATCAATTCCTAGCATTTCCTCATAGGACCAGGCAAACACGTCACAAAATTCTTGAAATAGGGCTTTATATGTTTTAACTTCAGTGTCCATACAAGAAGCAGTTATGTGAATGTTTTCAACAATCCCAGGTTTGACTGAAATGTCGATAGGAACTGTTCGAGCAATATTGGCTAAATTTTGTTCAGAATCAGGATCTTTCAATGGATTCTGCGGTTCTCTGACTTATTCAACAGCAAAAATAGATGAAAAATCATTTTCAAAATGATCAATCTCAGGTAAAAACGAAGATCGATGATGAAGATCTTCCCATGGTAACGCATCAACAGACAACAGTTCCCGAATTTGTTCATCGGTGTGAATGGCTTTAGAAAAGGGTGTTGAATCTGAGGGTGAGATTGAAAGTGATTTTCCATGGATCTCATTCACTAGATCAAGATTGGTTGAACTTGAGTCGGAAAACGACTGTACAACCTGATAAGCAACTTCAAAGGGACTCAAAGGCATGGCATCACCCAAAGAGTCCACCTCGGAATCGAATGGAATGATCCAAGGATCGTCAAGAACAATGGATTCTGACGAAATCATATGAATAGTTGCGAAAGGAGATGGTACGTTGGGAGGAGGAAATGAAAAAGTTCCAAGTAAAACTGAATCTTTAACTAATCCTACCCCAACATCCTTATAAGGGATAGCGATTTTACCAACATGTTGAATACTCTCAGTAGAGGATGGGTCAGACGAAAAGTAAGTTAACTGATCTATTGTAATGATTTTTCCATTATGTGGAAACTTAATAAGCCAAAATACCGATGAAACAACATCAGTCATGGCGTAAGACTAGCTACGACCCAAAAGAAGGTTGTAATCTAGAGGGGCATCAACCACCTCCACATCTAGATTAACAGTTTTTCCTTCTACCCCTATAGGTAAGTCCTGCAAAATGCCATAAGGATGAAACCCTCGGCCATCAAAGGCCTTCAGAATCGTCGAGGATTGATTAAGTGTAGGAGAACCAAGGGTTTTCCAACACTGTATCGACATAATACACGTTGAAGTTCCCTCATCAATCACAGTCCTAAAGCAGGGTCTGTTTTTGACTAACACTGGAATCTGGAAAGCCATTTGATGAGGTAAATGAGGTGTACTATTTTCTAAATAAAATACTATGAGGTTTGAGTCCTGAAGATCAACAGCTCCTATAGCCGACAATATCATTTTACGTTGTGCTGGACAAGATTGTAGCACCTCCAAAGCCGACATTGCTAAAGGGGAAATAGCTAAATCTTCAACAATGTTATAGTTCTGAGCAGCTCTCGCATGTGGATTGAAAGCTGACTCGTGAAGTATACCCTTAGCGGGCAGTTTGATTACTAAGTCGGGATTTGGTTTCTCGATCTGTAGCGGATCGGAACTAGACGGAGCTGAGGTTGATGGATTGGAATTAGAAGATTTCGCTTCCTTACCACCAATAGGACTCTTACTTCTATAATATTGCGATCGTGTCACAATCCTTACATGTGACATCATCATTATGGGCTCTTCTGAGGCACTAGAGGAAGAACCTATCATCTTACTGTCTTGACTTGGAAAATGATCCTTCAAAACAACAGGTGTTTGCGAACCTTTGATGATTTTCGCAACCTCGGCACGATGTGGACAATCTCTTGTAAAATGCTCCTCATCGCAGATGAGACAAGGATAGCGAGGTTTACGTTTCTCGTCAGTAGATTCAGGTTTATCGGATTTCTCCTTCGAGTTTTGCTTATTCTTCTTCTTGCCTTTCTTCTTACAGGTAGATTTTGATTTGGTCGTAGATGATTCTACGACATGAACATCGGTAGAAATTTCAGGTGAAGACTCTCCCTTCGGGGAATCTGGTAAAGTTATGATAGGAGAAGAATTCTTGGAGGATTTCTTCTTACTCTTGGTATTAACATTACCAATCATACCGTCAGCGGCATGACACCCTGAGGGAGGTGCAACTATTTGATTTTGTTTCAGAAGGTTAGGGATTTTCTCGTGTAACGTACCTGACTGCGTATAAACTAAGCCAAGGTACTGAGCTTGAGCAATTACTTGCTCTTCGGTAACTACTCGTGCCTTGGCTACATCTTCAGTTATTTTAGGTAATAACGATTTTACAAACCATTCTTCCAAAATTTGGTCCGGGATAAAAACTTTCACTAAACGACGTCGACGTCGCCATTCATGAATATGGTCTAAAATATATGTGGACGTCGACTATTTTAATGAAGTTAATAATTCCGTTCCATTGTCATATCGGACTGGCAGCTGAAAATGAGTAAGGAAGGAAGTGGCTAACTGACTAAAATTGTAAAAAGAGCCTCGTGGCAACTCAATGTTTCACTTGGCTGCAAGGCCAATCAAAGTACGTTGAAAAAGACAAAGACGAATCGAATCATCTATAATGGAATTCGATGCACACCAGAGATGGTAAGTCATCACATGATTAGACGGATCTTCTCCTGACTTCCCCTCAAACTTTGGTATATCACGGGGAAACTTATTCGGCATTGGCGACCAAAACGGAAGATAATTAATGGGATCGTTTGTAAGGCGCGACAAGTCAGGCAAATCCAAAGTTGCTATAAACGGTAACTGATGGCTCGAATCCCGAAAACTTGGGTTCATAAGACCAGCCCCAGGAGGAGGATATCCAGGATAACTTGGTATCGGATTTGCATTTGGGATATTATATCCTCCTAGAAAACCAAGATTAATCAGACCATACTGAGGTTGTTGAGGTTGTTGATACGTATACCCAGGGTATGGTTTATACTGATAAGTTGGGTTCTGCACAGCAGGGCCGAATTGGTACTGCCCCTGGTACAGTTGATAAGTAAATTGGGGTTGACTTGTGACAACCATACCAGGCCTAGGTTGTCCTACAGTCATCGAAATCTGAGTCTGGATTGTAGGTCCGGATTGAGGTAAAGAGACCTAAGGAGTTGATACAAGAGCAGTAGAAACTGGAGCTATTGATACTCCAGAAATAAGTGGAGTGGATTGAACAGAGGCCGCAATAGTTGCAATAGACATTTGGGAAGGTGTTCGAGGTGAACTAGGCCCAGACTAATGAGCTGCCCCAGGTGTAGAAGTTTGAGTAGTAGGCTGGACAGGTTGCTGGGGTGAACCAAAAACAAAAGACTGTCCAGATTGAGATGACAACTGCACACTGGGTTGCGGAGTCTGTTGATCCCACACCACGTTCATTCCGAGGTATGGACCCATAACAGGTTGAGCATATTGAGGACCAAAACCAGGTTGAGTGTAAGATTGATAATTATATGGTACATTTCCCGGTCCTTGAACAAATCATAGACCTGAAGGTGGTTGAAAACCTTGAGGTTGGTACTGACCTTGAGGTTGGTATTGACCTTGCGGTTGGTACTATCCTTGAGGCTGGTACTAACCTTGAGGCACATATTGATACTGGGGTTGACCTTGCAGTATATCTTGATACTGGGGTTGACCTTGAGGTACATATTGGTACTAGGGTTGACCTTGAGGAAAATACTGTCCTGTAGGGATATACTGTCCTTGAGGTTGCCCCCCAGGAGGTAATGGACTACCTCGAGGTTTCCCCCCAGGCGGTATTTGAGTACCTTGCGGCTGCCCCCTAGATGGTATTGAACTACCTTGACGTTGCAGATTAGGATTAGTACCAGACATCATACGAATCTCTTCAACACTTAATGGTTTAGTTCCATTATTACCAGGAGATACTACATATTCGATGGGTTGAGGAGATGCTCCTGAAAATGTACTAGATAAGGACTGATACCCAGGAGGAACATAAGGACCACCATGTAAAAAAAAATTGGCGTCTGAGAAAACAAGGATGACTATCTTGACATATTCAAAGGAGGATAATAACCTGTGGATGTTGGATGGAAAGGAAATTGAGGTGGTGAAGATGCGAGACCTGGATTTTCTATTAAATTTGTCAACGAAATATACCAATCATCACCTCTAATGGGATTGTACAAAATGGATTCACGCTCCCTAAGTTCGATAGTTGGTTGATTTTCAGGGATGCTTATACCTTCGTTCGAACTCGAACTTACAATTTCTTCTATGGAAATGAGTCCAGAAGGAAGATTTTGGGTAATGATATTTTCTAACCTGGGTGAACTAGGACCACTAGAAGCGAGAGAAGCAAATCCCGAAGATGGAGTAGTAGCAGGTTCAGTCTCAGGTTCAGAGATCTCAAGTTCTTCAGCTAATGAGCTAGTAGGAGTGATACTACTAGTAACCTTGGAAAATGATATTGGTTCAGAAATATGTTCTGTTGCTTGAACTAGATGATTAGGATGTATGACTAACGAAGACTCTCCGGCCTCTGGTGACCCAACTCTACTTTCACTAGGTGTGATAAGAGCTCGCAGCCCTTCAAGTTGACTTGGTGTAAATTCGGGGGGTTGCCCCTGAAGTCGATGGGATTGTCTCGATAATTTAGCCACGATTAATTATTTAATTACTTCACACGAAAACAAAGAAAATCTCAAGAAAACTACCTAAAGTCTCTAAAGAAACAAACAATTTGAAGCACATGCCTAATAAATCTAGGAGATTAAACCACACATAAAAAGTATCTTTCCGGATCGAAAACACTAGTTGGTGATGGAAATCCAACGTCGCAGAATTCAATACAGAAATGGTGGTTGGAACAGTTACCCCGACAACCTGCTTAATGAAACAGACTGGCACACGTTTCTTCACTATAACCATCTCGAGTGAAGATAACCCCCCAGAGAGTCCAAGTGAGTCTAGTCGACGTCTGCTCTAGGTACAGTGGGATCTTCCCTCCACCGTCACCTAGGAAAGAATCCTAAAGATTATGGCCACTAAGGTCACCAACGGAAACAAATATACCTGGGGGAACAGTGTACGATCCGATACGCACGCAAGGGCAGAGTAACAAGCTCAATCCCCTTGAAGGCTCCTTGAAATAATCCAAGGTTTACCAACAAGTGACCCGAAGCTCCTCAACAATGGTCAATCCGAGGTTTACCATTTTTAATACGTAAATATCTTCTATCGTTCCCAATGAGGAAGGATTGACTCCCACACTGGTTCAGATATGATCTTGTGCTTCTCCTTTAAGAGGAGTTTTCCCAGAGCATAGATGTAACAATTGGAATTTGTCCTTACCGCAAGATCGACTACTTGTTTGCTTACACTATCTTGGAGAGTTAATTACTCCCTACTCCAAGATACTAGTGTAAGCTATGTTGGTGAAAAGAGCCCTAAAAAATAAAAAAATTGCTAGATGGATTTTAATTAAGCGTTAATTTTATTGTTTGTTTCTTAAGTCAATGGGTGCGGAGATGAAAATTTATGGTGTGAATACTCGACTCCAAAACACTAAAAAATGCACCTAAGATGATAACAATTCTTTTTCCTTTTCAATGAATTTCTAGTTAAGGAAGAGTTGAAAATGCAATGCTTTGAAAATCAAATCTTACTCTTAACTTACAACTGAAAGGAAAACTTTTTTGTCTTTTCAAAGAACTTTAAAATGAGACTACTAATCACGCTCACGGAAAATCCCTTTTCTTTTCAACAATCAAAAACTACAAGAAAAAACAATTCTTTTAAGAGAGCTTTTAATATTTCTAGAAAAACTCTAAAAAACTATTGAAAACAAATTTTTCAACAAGCTTCGATAATTTCTATGAAAAACTCAAAACTATAATCTAGTCTTGAGATCTAAACGAAAAATGGATTGAAAATGAACTTGAAATGTTTTTGAGGATGCTTAACTTAGTCTTTCAACTAACTAAGGATCAATTTGTTCAGCTCAACAAACTAATCACAAACACCCATTTATGTTTTCATAAAAAATGAAATTCGAAACTTTCTATCAAGTTTAATCAAAGTTTTGCAAAAGAGACAAATGGGATCTAGCTCTTTTCAAGGATAGATTTCATAAGCTAGTCAAACTTAGTAAGAAGACCAGAGAGACCAGGGTAATCTAAGGCTCTAAGGCTTCGGATCTCTGAGCTACTACGAAGACCAAGCAAAAAATCAATCCAACAGGAAAAACTTCTAGAAAATCACTTCAAACCAGAATGCCAATGAAAACTAACTCACAAGGATCTTTTGTCAAGACAAGTGCAGGTCTGGGCATAAACTAACAGCTATGGACAAAAACTAAACCTAACTGTTCGGATGGATCTTAGGTTTTTCAAACTTTTGACAGGGTCTGCAGGCTTCCAGTAGAACCAGGTGCAGTGTCACTCTGTGTTACACTGTAACAGTGTAGACAGGTCCGCACTGTACCTAACGTAGAGGTGCGGTCCTCTTCCAAAATTTCAAAAATAAAAATCAAACCAGGATCTAACAAATACCCAAACTCACACACATCAAGGCAAAATCAGAAACCAAAACTCAAGTTTCTCAAGTCAAAGCAAAGACAAATCAAAAACCAAACCAAACCAGTCCCCAACGGAGTGACCAATTTGTTGGTCGGATAAATAGTTCTTGCGGACAAGACCGATCTCCCTAGTATCGAATGATATCTAGCAACAAAGAGTACAAACAAATCTACTTTTCTCTAAACATGTTTCAATTCATAAATGAAAACTAAGAGGTGTAACAGACCCTACCTCGGTCCAACGCTTGTTTGGGTCATCTTTATTCCAACAGCTTCAAGCAGTTCCTTTTCAATAACCTGCATACACAAACAAACACACATCAAAGAACACCTGCATAGATATTATAATAAAACATGTTCATTATGAAGATCAAGGAGCTCATAAAATAAACCATTTGAGACAGTTCATTTAGAAAAACAAACTTGATTGTATTAACTTTATGAATAAAATAACCTTACAACCGTTGCCTTGATGTTGCACAAGTTCTTTCCAGGGTCCAGCAGGGGTCTCCTCTACTTTGACAAGCCTCACTCACTTCCCAAATGACATAAAAGGTATGTGATCTCTCCTCTCACGAGCTCAAAAAGGAAGTCTAATTTCCAGCAGCATTTACCCTCAAGAATCTTCAGCTTTCAACCTCCCCTACAACCAGCCCAATGCATGAATTTATAGTGCAAATGGAGGAAGTTGCCGGTCCACCATTGAAGGGATAAGTTCCTCCTTCAATGGGATAAGCACCTCATATCATGGAGTTACCTCCATTAGTTATGGAATGGATGAACCAAGGTGGAGCGAACTTGCCAGTGCAATATTCCTTCTAGAAGTGTCTAGAAGTGACCCAAGATGAGTTTTTAAGAATGAAGTCACGCCTTTTTAACTTTACAGGAGTTCGCACCCATTACTCGACAAACAGAGCAGTCAGGTTTGCAGGAAACATGACCATTAGGTGCAGCAATGCGAAACCAGGATTTGAGATATTTTTAAGGTCTTTCTCCCACTTTCAAGGCTTGACATGAAGAGCTGAGGCTTAAGACTTGCAAAGGAGGTATGTATGAGCGTTGATGGACTCACACAAACTGTAGAAAGTCATGGTGACAATTGTTTGTGTAACAGTTGGACCACTATGCCTTCATGCAGAAAAAACATCACTCAAAAGAGTGAGGAAACAATAGCTCCCATGCTATAAATGTAGTCACGCCCAAGAAATAGATTGTAATCTAAAGGTCCTTGGACTACCATCACGTTCAGATAAATGGCTTTCCTTCTCAAATTTATAGGCAAATTTTGAAGGATCCCTAATAGTCGACTGGTTCCTTTGTCGAAGCCTGTTAGATTTCGCATCTCACGCAGAAGCGATGGCAAACCAAGCGCTTTCCAAGCAGTTGAGGAAAGGATACTCACAGAAGCCCCTTCATCTATGATAGTACCAACCATGACCATTCTCTAAGCTTGTACCATGATTTGGAATGGTACATTAGATGGTAGACGAGGTTTGCCTAGTAGATTCCAGTTGAAGGAAACAACTAGGTTGCTTGTAGGTGGGACCGAATAAACGGTCGGGTAAACCTCTGACGAACTTCCTTCCTGCGATAAAGGAATGGGTATATTTCCCCCATGTTCATCAGAGTCTGTGTTTACGAAGAGAATTTGAAAGGTGTCGTCCTTATTCTCTTTGGTGACTATATCATCTGAAGGTAGACCTTCTGAAGACAAGATTGGGTCGACTGTCGTCTTGACCTATTGACTATGGTCTAGTGTGGACTCAGAGGGTTTATCTTCAATGATAGATGCTTCGACCGACCATAAAGGTGTGTTAGTTGGATTTTCAACTAGTGATGGACTCGGCAAGAGTTTCTTATATCCAGAAGGAAGCCACAACGATGAAGTGGGAAGGTTATCCAAGACTCTTTTAGCCTCATCTAGGAAGGGACAATGGTGGATGGCATGATCGCCTTCACACAGTCGACAAGGAATTTTAGATCTTCTTTTTTATCCAGTGACATTGTTTTCACTAGTTGACGGTGTACTTTCAACATGATCGTCAGAGGTTGAGGACACTGGATTGTGCGAGCGGGGAGACCAGTCCCTTAAGATCCGTGGGATGCAAGGACAATCTTGATGATAGTGGTCCCGTTTGGAAATGACACATGGAGATTTAGGTTTGGACGGTGCAGTGTGTGGATTTTCGCTAGATGATGCTTGGTTGCCCCCTTTCGCCATTGGCTTTTTCTTCTTCTTATCCTTCCCTTTCTTCTTATTCTCAGTTACTTGGTTTTTAGTTTCACCAAGTGAAGAGGAAGAATGAGAGGGAGAAACAAACGAAGTAGAAGGTTGGGGGGTAACTCTAGTATCATTTGGTTGCTGATTTGGTTGCTCAGGAATCACGGTGCTTTGAAGGACAGAGGTCGAGAAGAGCCATACCAGTAGGCCAATTGTCAGTCTTGGAAGGGACAATGTGGCCATATGAGGTGCACCAACATCTCCCCAAGAGGAGAAAGGACTAGGATTTCCCCCAAGGGGAAAGCCTTGGTTAGTGGACTCCATTTTCTCAACCTAAGATCAATAAGGGAATAGTGATGTTATTCCGATTAAAATAAATTTTATGGCGCTTTGACACAACTTGCTTTTTCAATTTTTAAGAGTCGAGAAAAAGCTAAAGATGACTCTAGTCACCTTTGATTTTTAATGAGCCTGAAGTGACAAGTGCTCAGATGGACCTTTT
>APFE031534378.1:194799-218787 GCA_000404065.3 Pinus taeda | reverse complement strand
TAAAAATATAAACTAAAACTAGTGTATTTATATTTCCACCACCCTTAATAGTATTAAAAGTTTTTAGATAAATGATGCGTGCAAGTTTAATGATATTTTCGATTGGTATGACTAAGTAAAAGCTAACTAAATTGGAAGGGAAAGAGAAAAATATTTAAGAAATTATTAATAATGTTAGATAATAAATAATATGTCTTACTTAGCATTTTAGAGTTCTCCCAGGTTTAGGGATTTATGAATATAAGTATATATAACTTAATCCAACTTTTGAGTGCTTGTATGTATGTAGCTTTTTGCTCAACTTAAATGTTTGGTTCAATTCAAGTTTTGTTTGATCACATGAAAAAAAATTAACCAGGTACCTTTCCTCCCTAGGTTCTTATAAGAATTTGAGGTTCATATCAATGGGTTTATTTCTTGTTATACAGCATGTTTTTGTTTTTCAAGGTTTACCCCTTGTTTATACAAAATCTTGGTTTCTTATAATTTTCCTCTAGGGTTAAGGTAAACCCTATAGTCGGTAGGCATTTCTATAAATTATTGTCGGACTAGGAATTTTTTTGGGTTCCTCACTGGAATGCTTTATTAGTAGAACATAGGCCAAACTCACAAGGCCATTAAATTTTCTCTTGTAATATTTCTTCATGTTATGTTGAAAATTAGTTTTTCATGTAATTTAGATGTATAATAATCTTTAATTTTATGGAAAACAATTCCTTAGTTTCATCTTCATTAATTTAGGTGCATTGCACTATTTTATTTCATGGCATGAAATTTCTTACTTTTCATCTTATGTTGCAAGTTAAGGAAAAAGGGTTTTGAAAATGATAATGGTCAATTGAAAGACATTACATTTCTCCTTTTCAATATTGGGCACTTCTGCTCTTTTGTAAATATATGGGTTTTGCATTTGGTTGTTCATTGACTCTTTTTCTTAAGAGTTATTGTTATGTTACTTTTACATTTTTGGCTCGGTTTATAGCAAGTTCTCATTTGTATTCAGTTAAGCAACCTGCACCATTTATCACTTGTTCTTTGTATTCGATGGATAACATTTGTATTATGATGATATGTCTCAAGTATCATTTGACATGGGTTTGTTATGGATAATATCATTTATGTTCATTATGTTGGGTGTCTGTTATATTCTTTCCACGACTAGCCCCATGCACGAGGGGATCACAAGGGGCGCAAAAGCCCCCATTGTTCAATGCGTTGGGTGCAACAGGGGGGTCACAGGGGGGGCTGTTGCCCCCCCCTGTCAGGGGGTTTTAGTGGGGCAATAGCCCCTTCTACGGGGTCTGAGGCAACACCTTGGGGAATTTTTTCTGGACCCTATATTAGGTGGGAAAACCTACCTATGAAATTGTGTGTGGTTTTTGCACATAGTTTTGAGCATGATGGTTTTCTACCCATGGTATTTTGTAGATCTAATTAAGGGAACTACGATTATGTTCTAATCTAGGGTCAATGGATTGGGGTTTATTGATGCTTCGACATGTATACACATACATACATATATGTGTGTGTGTGTGTGTATTGGAACATTGAAAGGAATATAATGAAAAATCAATCTAGTAGCCTCGGTTTTGGGATCCAGGGGAAAATCTCTCTGTATATTTGTTTTATGTTTTATGCTATCGCCATTTTTTATTTTTTATATTTTAGAATTCATATGTAGGTAATTTATGTACGTGGTTAAAACCTACACATTCCTTCCACAACTAGCTTTGGGTCGAGGAAACTGGGTAGTTTTCCCAGTTTCTTCTGGCGTGAAAATCTCTTATCTTTTTCTTCTTAGGGGTATTTGAATGCCTGGTCGTCGAGTTCCCACCTATTGGCTAGACTAACTTAACTGGGTTACATTTTAACTCTAGTTGCCCAATATCGAAACCCATTTTCCTACCTTGTTCTAAAGAGTTTGGTCCTCTGTTCAACACTGAAATAAGCAATACTACATATCTCTCTTAATCATTCCTCTGGGTTTCCAACTCATATTTAGGCATATTTCATTCCTATTTCAGAATGCATAAACCTCTATTTTGTCCTAAATCCCATAAGATATACTTACAGGAATTTAGATACAAACATTTAGCAAACTCAGGCATGCACCACTTACAAGCACAAATAATTTAAATGCAAACAAACATCTTCATGTTAAAATTAAGAAACTATGGTCAAATTCTACCTTGGACAACTCATATGACAAATATTATGATTGCATTTAATTCACTTTTTCGGGAGGACCAAAATCGACCTAAAGATCACCTCATTTAGGCAAGCATAAATTGGTTTTTGAATTTATGTACCCACTCATGTATATTGAATTAGGTCAGCCATATGCACATTTACTAATGGACAGGTTAGCCTCAACATCAAGTGGACCCTCATGGAAGCCTATAAATAGAAGATACCTCAAGTTCATTTGGACATATTGATAAAGCTCTCTTCTCCTCTTCTATTCTATCTTGGCTCGTACAGGTATAACGGAGGAAGCTTGCACAAGGGTCTAAAGTTATAGGGTGAAGCTCACACTAGATTAGGTTTTTTCGATCCCCAGATATTGGCATATGCCTGGGCATTTTAGTCCCTAGACACTGGAACATAGTGGTCCTGACAGCGTCCATGGAGCCTTGGATGCTGGCACAGAGTGTTATGGGTGTGTTGAGGAGGTTAGGGTCACCACTTCTTAGTTTGGTCCTGGACGCTCACACATAGTGGTTATGAGAGTATTCAGATTGTCTTGGACGCATGTAGAGGAACCTTAAGGGAGCACCCGGGGGTCTGAGGCATAACAAAGCATATTTGTCCTCAAACACATGCACAAATTCCACTAGGGAGCATAAAACACTACTATAAACACTCGCTCTGCTCCTACTCCATGTGTCAGAGACTCGAAGATGAAACTATAGTACTTCGAATATTTCACTAAGTGACAATAGTGTTCAGCAGTAAGCTACAGGTGGTGAGAGTACATTACAATTATCATAATCAATTTTTTTTTTTTTTTTTTGATGTTTAGATGCATTTCATGGATATTCTAATATTATCTAAAGATATGGATCACTGTACTCTCTTTTGTTGAATCATTTGATGACAAACTATTAGAAGAAGATTTGCAATGGTTTTCCTCGTAGTGGGTTTTTCCCTGGTCTCTGACCAATCCTGGTGTCTCTATGTATGCATGATTTTCTTCCTATGTTCCTATATGTTCCCTCACATTAATGATGATGTTATTGTTCTTTCTACATAGATGCATATGTTGATGAATATTGATGTAAATTTGCATAATGTTATGACACTATGGGGTGAAATTAATGTGTTAATGGAGAAAATAAATTATCAAATCAAAGAACAATATATCCCTATGAAAAATTAACATGGTATCAGAGTTGGGTTGAAGAAAAGCCATGGAGATCACCCCCATGGAGACACTTTTGATGGAAGCAAGAAGAGGATGGTGGAAACCTAAAAGAATCCTGGCGTATGAAGGAAACCCAAGGTAGTTAGCGCATAAGGATTTTATGCTTAGGAGAAACCTAGATTTATGGCAAAGACTTGAGATTCTATGTATGAAACTTTAGCATGGCCCTTGTGAAGATGCTCAAGTGCTTGGGACAAATTTGATGAAGCCGTAGATGACCTAGTTGTTGATAAAATTGGTTGAAGGCAACATTCTTATATGGACTATGGATAGTGATGACTCTTGAAGGCTAGTTCAAGAGGGAGAGGATCACCTCTCATTGAAGATAAGTACTCCTTGACTTATGATGTTTCTTTGTTTCTTTACCCTTGTTTAAACTTATGGATTTGATTATTATAATTATTGTTTTGATCATTGTTTATACTTCCTCTGTGTATAATTGAGTATATGGATGTATCTAACCTCCTTGATGAGATATGATCCCTCTTGAGGATCATTTGAGATGTAGGAAAGAAAAGCTAGATCTAGAAAGAGATAAAGAGACACTTGATGAAAAGGTGACAAACACTACAAGCTTCCTATGAGAAGGTGCATAGGTATTTGAAAACTACAAGGTATGAAATGTATATTGTTTCAATGTTATGTTTCAGCTATAACAGTGGATGACTAGGTAACCCTTATGGTATGTTGAGAATGTTTCCTTCACAAATGGCTCATGCTTGCATATGAAAGAGATTTGGATTTATGTTTCCTATGATTAAGTGGTGCACCTGGTATTGAATATTTTTATCATGTTGATCTTCTTGATTCTATGGGGCTACGTATTGTTGCTCTTGGATATAGTGGCATAACTTGATGTTTGGCTAAAATCTATTGTTCTTGGAGATCTTGTTTTTGTGAAGAAGGCTAGTACCTTGACTCTAGTAAATGATATTCTTGACACTTGACATGCATAAGACATGATGGATCTCTTATAGAAGGTTACCTCATTGATACTAATAATGCATGTGATAAGTATGATGAAAAATATGTTGACACTCCTTTTGTTGTGGTAAAGTTTTATTGAATGACTTGACTGGCTCCTATGCTAAACTTGACGATAGAAATATGAGATTAATACACTATATCTATTATTAACCATGGTCATGTCTTTGATAGTAATTAGGGAATATGGTAAAACTGAATGCCCTAACCTGATGGATTGACTTGATAGAAGTGATATTGTGTTCATGATATTTGAAGTATGTTGTCACACTTGTCCGATGTCCCTATCATGTGAATTTAACCTTTAATAAAATATTGATGTCATGATATGATGTCGTAAACATGATATGACCATGATGGATATATGTTTGATTCTATGATGTAACAAATATGTTGTTGCATTAGTCTAGTAAAGACAATTTGATGACATGAAAGAAGACGGATGAAGTGGATTCCCATTTTAATGGAGAATATCTCCATTTGCATTATTTATACTATTGAAGTATGGTTGATGGGTAACTAAAATTTCTGATCTACAACGGAGGTTTGAGAATCACTTGCACAAAGGAAGGCCTATAGGCGCGACTATGCCTCATGAACACAAAATTGAAGTTTTGTGCACGAAATCAAATGTTCACATGGATGTTAGTTCTACAAATAAGTAGCAGATACCTGAAAGATCTTAGAGCAGGGAATTTTGAATGTTTGTAGGTGACCATGACATACATATAGATATGGCATTACGTTTGGAGTTTGGCTATACGATTTTAACATGATTTCACCGATTGATATATATGAGATGTATGATGTTTGGTGATCACCTAGATCTTTGACCCAATGATTGAGATATGTCTTGGACTATAGATCTTACTATGATAGCAAATTTGGATATTGACATGATGTCTAATGTTTTGACTTGACAACTGATGATTTATGATATATGAGCATAATGACTTCCTATGACTTGTATTACGGGAATGACTTGATTAATATTGCTTGTTTGAAGACAGCTTGTTCACATGATGTCATGAATTGATGAAATCCCTACCTGTCATCTAGTTCAAAGAATTGACACCGAGATATTGATGACTTTTGGTATTAGTATTGATCTGGCTTCTAATCTTTGATGAGTTTATTTAATTGATTTGATTGCACAATAAAGATTTATGAAAGGTTGGACATGATGGTTTGGTAAAGTCTTATGGTTGCACTGAGCATTTCATGAAGCAAGCTTCCACGATCCTGATGTGTCTGCATTAATAATTATCTGATGAAGCCAGGATGCATTGGTAGTTCTAGACCTGCCAACATGTTAGGGGATCTCCCTGATAAGGAGTCCCAATTAGACCTCAGACCATTTGGTGCAGGAGTCCCAGTTGTGGGTCATATGGTAATGCCTTGACCGCAATTTCACACAGAGGCAAGTAAGATAACTTTGTTGGTAGCAAGGGTGTGACAACTACAGTGAGTCAAGGAAGGTGCATGAGAGGTTATAAAACAGTAGGGTTGAGATGAGTGCACCCCTTGATAACTTGTAATAGTACTTAGCTTGGAAGGGAACACACAAGAAAAGATACATCACAACATGGAAGGAAAGTTAGAGAGCAATCCAAAGTGATGGTTAAACAAACAACACATTTCAGAAATATTCATACATACTTATACAGAATAGTGCATACAAGAATGCGTTAGAAAACCAATACATATATCATTTAGAGTAAATTAGATAGCATAGAATACAATACAAAATATGCATGAAACATGCTGGTGATCCAGATTTAAACAAGAACGCAACAAATTATAGATATAACCATAAATACAAAGACGCAGTAGAAATGACACTTCATTTCATTAATATCAAATACTTAAATATGCTTACAAACAAAATGGAAATAAGACTAGCTCGGGTGATGGTAGCTTATCTCTAAGAAGAGATGTGGTGGCTACATGCCTCTGAACTGCGTTACAATGAGGCTCAAGGGCCCTTTTATTATTGAACAATAAGAGAAAACCCTAACCAAGAAAAACCCTAACCGGAGGAGATGTAAAACCAGGAGTTTATGGGCCCTATTGGGGTGAGTTGGATTGCCAAATTCCCGGGCCACGACTTGGTCATATTATCTCCATTTAATGTGCATGATAACCCATTGGAAATACCTCTCTAAGGACTATGATGGAAAATATGATTTCAGTAAGAAACTTGCTGGTGGTAAATTGCCAAAAAACGTCGTTTAGGTCCTCAAAACGGCTCCGGAAGTTTAGGACCCAAAAAACCGCTAAAAATAGTAAATTGTGCTACAATTAAAGAAATTGAAAAAATGAAAGAAACAATGGTGGGGGTCCAAGTGGAATTGGCGGGTGGCCACCAATATCCGCCTAGATCATTCCTCCCCCCTTAGGAAGCAATGGTTCCCATTGCATTGAGTTCCTCCATGAGATGAGGAAACTTCTGCTGACCTTGGTCCTTAGTGAGCCACTTGCCTTGGTGAAGGAGTTGGCCTGCTTTGACAACTTGATACAGTTGGATCTTCTGCTGGCGAGTGTTCTTGATCTATGTGTCCATGATCCGATCAATTGTGGCTTGCTCCATGCAATTTGGATTTAACTTTGTAGGTGTGAGTTGTTCTGCAATGTCTGATGTGTCTAGCAATGGTGGGAAGTATGGTCAAAGGGAGTATACATTGAACACTATCGAAGGTGGTCTACATTGAACACGAGGTGCATACCAAGGAATGGGGGAATGTTGAGCTTAAATGCATTGCCACCCACAACCTTGGTAATGGTGTAAGGACCATATCAGAGTGGTCTGAGTTTACGATAGGATCTGGTAAGGTGTTCCTTCTGCAAATGCAACCAAACTTTTTTGCCCACCCGAAACTTGTGTAGCACCCAATGTTGATCATGTTGCTACTTGTAATTGGGATTTGATTTCTCCAGAATGGCATGGCGCTGCTGGAAAATATGTTGTATGTACTCAATGAAGTTTTTCCTTATCATCTTTTGACTGAACATGAGCCAAATCTACCTGAGTATCTACAAATGGTATGGCCACATCAATGGGACATAGTGGTTGGAATCCAAAGCTCACCTGAAAAGGGATGTGGCTAGTCGAGTTGTGGAGAGCTCAGTTATAGCTGCATTGGACATAGGGAAGGCTATCATCCCATGTGCATGGATGCTTTGAGTTGTACATGTGTAGAATGTGTACGATCATCCTATTGATGACCTCTGTCTGGCCATCAGTTTGGGATCAAATGTTGTGGACTTAGTGAGCTTGGAGCCCAGCATCAACCATAGACTGGACCAAAATGTACTGAGGAAACTACTATCCCAATCTAAGATGATAGATTGTGGGATCCCAAAGTGTACCCACACTCATTCAAAGAAGAGTTTAGTAGTGGCTTTTGTTGTGATATTCTTCTTGCAAGCCACTAGAATGGCCATCTTTGAGAATATGTCGACGACCACAAAAACACAGTCGTTACCATGCTTAGTATAAGGAAGGCCCGACATGTAATCCATGGAGATGGATTCCCAAGGTCAACTAGGGGTAAGCAGCGGAGTATAGAGGCCTTGCTTCTTGATGGTCGGTTTAGCAATGGTGTAAGCAGTGCAGGATCTAATGTACTTCCAGACATCCTGTCAAAGATCCGGCCAGTGGAAATACCTATGCCGTACTGCCACTATTTTCTCGACCCGAAAATGCTCAGCGGCCTGACTGTAGTGTGCTTCCAAAATCATCTTTGATCACTCACCTGAAGGAACACAAAGGTGTCACAAGTGGCATAGCAGGGCATCCTGGAGGTGAAAATATGGAACTTGCTAACCCTGTAAGAGAATTTGGTATGTGTGGCTAAACCGTGGGTGGCTTTTGTAGAGAAGTGGCCAATCAAAAGACTCGTGCCCACAAGACTTGAGCATGGTCGGTAACGCCATGATTGGTAGTCAGCTGAGGTAGTCTGCAAGATTATTGGTGCTACTCTTCATAGAATTGATATTCAAATGGAACTACTCCAGGTATGTGGATCACTTTTGATGGCGATCATTCTGCAACTTCCCTTGCATCTGTATGAACTACAATGGTTGGTGGTCTATGTGGATGACTGTTTCCTTCCCCAAAATGTAATGCTTCCATTGTCGAAAAGCCTGCACAATGGAATACATCTCTTTTTCATAAGTGGGATACTTTCGGACTGTGTCTAAAATTGTCTCACTATGATATGCCACTGGATGCCCCTGCTGAGTAAGGACTGCCCCAATAGCATATTCAGAGGCATCTGTCTCGATCTCAAATGGTCGTTGCAAGTCTGGTAAAGTGAGCACTGGTGTAGAGCAGAGGAGATGTTTCAACTCTGTGAATACCTTCTGTTGAGATTCATACCAAAAGAATTTTTCTTTCACTCCTTGGTGACTTGACTCAAGGGCCAAGTGATATGAGAGAATCCCAACATGAACCTGCGGTAGAAATTGGCAATACCCAAAAAGCTACGGATCTCTGTTAGAGTGGTTGGGGTTGGCCAATCCCAAATGACTTGGATCTTGGCTGGATCCACATGCACCCCTCATTCATCAATAATGTATCCTAGATACTGAACCTAGATCATGCCAAAAGTTCATTTCTCCAAATTAACACACAGCTTGTGTTGCCGCAATGTTTGGAGAACTTGTTGGATGTGGTGGAGGTGCTCTTCCCAACTCTAACTGAAGATTAGGATGTCATCCAAGTATACCACTACAAATGAGTTGGTGAATGGCTATAAGATGTCATCCATCAACCTCATGAAGGTTCCAGGAGAATTCGTCAACCCAAAAGGCATAACCAACCATTCGAAAAGGCCCTCCTTGGCTTTGAAGGAAGTCTTCCACACATCTGAGGGTTTGATTCGTACCTGGTGATAGTCGGACTTATATTCAATCTTGCTTAAATATTTCCCCCCTTTAGTTGGTCCAAAAGGTCATCAGTCCATGAGATTGGGTACCTATTCCAGATAATGATCTTCTTCAGTGCCAAGTAGTCAATACAGAGTCTCCAAGTCCCATCCTTCTTCTGTACTAACACGATCAAGCTCCCGCAAGGTGATGAACTAGGATAGATGTGACCTTTCTATAGCAGCTCTTGAATCTACCTCTTGATTTCGTCGTTCTCTAGAATGGAGCACTGATAGATTGGTCCATTGGGCAGCGATGCACCTGGGGTCATATTGATGGAGTGCTTGACCTGACAGTGCAGAGGAACCCCTGTGGGGGAGGTGAATATGTCCTCATACTCCTCCATGACCTTGTCCATCTAGTTGTTACTGTGCGGAAGGGACCTCTCTAAAGGTTGTGGCCATCGTCTTCTTCTTTCCCTAAGGGCATATCATCAGGAAATTTTTTTTCCTTGTTTTGGAAATGAGCTTACTGTATTGTTTTGGAGTAACCAAAGAGATGGCAGTAGGTAGTGCTACCTCCAATATCCTGTACAAATTATTTCCCAAAGTAATAATAACAACACAAGGCCTTGACTCATACATAACATGTCACTCCCATAAGTATGGTTGGCCTAATAATACATCACAAACATCAAGGGGAGCAATGTCGCATAATACCTCATCCGTGAAGGGCTTGATGTTGTATGGAAGGTGGTACTGTTGGCTCACGCAAAGATCACGTCCTTGGTGAAGCCACCCGATGGTGTACGGTTGTGGATGTGTTGTGGTCGGTAAGCCCAGCTGCTTCACAAAATCTATCGAAATGAGGTTCTTTTGGCTCCCACTATTAACAATGAACTGTAGCAGGGAACCCTTTACCCACATCTGGGGGTGGAAGAGGTTCTCCTCCTCCTTTGGATCTTCAGGTTCCTCCTTCTCGATCTTCATTGTGGCAATGGTGGAGTTGGGCTCCACATCGATAATATGTTTCCCTTTGTAATTCCCCTTGTAGGGTTCTGACTCAGAGTCGTAACATGCATCTAATTCTTAAGCCTTTAGCTCAGCCACCAGTGACTGCTTGGCCCGAAACTCACTTGTGTTGTGAGTGGAGCTCTTATGGTACTCACACCACTTTCTTGTGTCCTTCTTCGGCTTCGTAGCATTGTTATTTGCTTGGGGCTTGTGGGCACCTTTCCCTTGCTTTGGATTCACAGATCTAAGTCTCGCTTCTTCTTTTTAAACTTTTTCTCGATCTTGACTGCATATCGGTATGCCTTGGCGAGTGAGGAGATGTCTAGGAATTCCATCTCGTCCTAGATTTACCTATGCAGGAAGCCAAGGTACTTGAGAACCAAATGATTATCAGAATCCTTGATACCCAAGTTTGTGTAAGGGTATGAAAAACATTGGTAAACTTTGACACATCTTGGTCCCTTCCTTTTCGCAACATTGTCCACTTTACTTGTTTATCCTCATAGCTCCTAACAAGGTAGTACTGCTCCTTAATGGCATCCCAGAATGAGTTCCAAGTGGGTGCAACTGAAAATAGTGAGTTCTTACTTTTATCCTTCTACTCACAGTAGGTTTCCCACCAGTCCTTAATGTGGGGGGCTACTTTGAGAAGTGCAAAGGTGATCTTTTCCTTGCTGAAAAAATCATGAATGGAAAAATATCCTTCTATCAAATTTAACCATTTATCTACGAAGTCTGCATCTATGTGACCCTCAAATATGGGAATGTCAAAGTTAAATTGTACCTTAAAGGGTGTGGTGCTTCCATAGTAGCTTCCAGAAGTAGATGCGTCACCCCTGGGTAGCTGTTGAAGGATTTTGGAAAAGTTCTCTATCATCGTGTTCCTTTGTCGCTCGAGGGATTCCTCAAGCAATATTTTGATAGGATCTTCTGCCCCCTCGCATTTCTTTTTGTCTTCCATGGAAGGCCATCAGGATTTGTGAGGCTAGTCTTGCAAAGGTTTGACCCATTCAAGTGCTAACTCCTTATATCCCAACCTCTTTGGGGACATACAAAGAAAAACAGAGAAAGAGCAGACCGCTCTGATACCACTGATCCAGATTTAAACATGAACATAAAAAATTATAGATATAACCATAAACACAAAGATGGAGTAGAAATGACACTTCACTTCATTAATATCAAATACTGAAATATGCTTACAAACAAAATGGAAATAATACTAGCTCGGGCGATGGTAGCTTATATCCGAGAAGAGATGTGGTGGCTACATTCCTTTGAACTGCATTACAATGAGGCTCAAGGGCCTTTTTCTTATTGAACAATAAGAGAAAACCCTAAACAACCAAAACCCTAACTCGAGGGGCCCCGTTGGGTTGAGTTGGACAACCAACTTCACGAGGCTGCGACTTGGTCATATTATCTCTGTTCGATGCACATGGTAACCCATTGGAAAGATCTCTTCGAGGACTATGACAATAAAGATGATTTTAGTAAGAAAATATCTAGCGGTATATTGCAAAAAAAACATCGTTTAGGGCCTCAAAATAGCCCCAGAAGTTTAGGACCCGAAAAACTGCTAAAAATAGTAAACTATGCTACAATTAAGGAAACTGAAAAACTGAAAGAAGCAATGGTGGACGTCCAAGCGGAATTGTTGGGTGGCCACCAATATCCACCTGGATCAGATGGCTCTTATTATATAAAGAAGTGTAAGGTCCAGTCATATAATACATTCCATGTCCAACCACTAGTTCCAAGAGTGGAACGTTATAGCCACATCTGCCTGTTCATCCAAAGAGATGTACTAGCTCTGCATAGTGGAGAAGCCAAGGCTCATTAGAATATTGTCCAAGCCCTCTCCAAGATAGTTTTATCGGAAGCTTTGCTGACCAAAAGCCTTTACAATGAGTTATGAGGGACTAATTATAGCAAAGGGTGGGGCGACCCTTGACATTCCCCTTTGTGATAGTTCAACTACCCTCATGACTCTTCACCTACTCTATGATTGTTACATCCAACTATCACAACTTGACTTACACTTGACATGACTTTACATTACATTGCAAATGTACCCATGTGAAACAAAATGGCTTGAGCAAGCTAAGATAGACATCACTCTGACTTAGACAACCATGGAAGTCTAACTCCTCAACATCCTCATGTTGATCGAAAGTAACATATTGATGCCAAGACCATTAATCCTTGATGGTGTTCATGTGCTTTGTGGTGACATCTGTTTGAAACCTAAATCTTGCCTCCATAGCATCTGGGTATATTTCTCGGGCTCCTCTGTCCAACTCACCTGAAAGCATGTGCATCATCATCTTCAATGTGGATAGACCATCAACATACTTGTGCATGATGTCTACACTGATGGGCAAGTCTGGGCTGGTGGTAATGCGCATGAACTTGTCGAAGTACGAATCAAGCTCTAGTTGGACCTGTTTCTTTGTCTTCGCTTGGGTGAGAGTCCCAATAGATGGGATTGCATGTGTGCACACCACAACATCCATAATCTTGAATACTCATGCATCAGAAGCCTGTATTCTATTGATGAGCTGCGAGAGATCTTCATAGCTCTAGATCTGACTTCGGATATGTGCTTTCAGCTCAACTGCAATATCCCTCATCATCTTAGGCAATTGAAGTAGGGCTCCCTTGTATTTCATCGTCCATGTTTGCATGTCATCAACAATAACATTCAAGTTCATCAAGATAGAGTGCTCTTCTAGCACATCGCTGCTACAATCCATTTAGATGGATGACTGCCTTATGCACGGTATCGAACTTGCAGTAAAATGCTCACATCACTGTGTCAAGGGACAATACTTCATCTAGTATTGCCTTCTTTAGTTCAGCTCGGGCAGACATTGTCACAAAGTCTCCTCGTTGCTTGGTCGTCTATAGTTCCTTCACCATTCACTCATTCTTAGCTACAGAAAGCGAAAACTTGAGCTAGTGGCTTTAGAATACACTCTGGTTGCATCAGCCAAGGATGTTCAATGTTTGCACACATTAGTCATGATCACTCATTCCTCAACTTGTGCAGGAGATGTATGATCCTTCGGAGTTGATACTCTATGAGACTGCAAAAATCTATGTTGAGATTTGTCAAATGAGATGTTTTGCATCTCTCCTTCTAGCTGATCACCAAGGATCTCAGTGCCTCCTTAGTCACTTGAGACTTGCTCATCATTTGGACATGGTGAAGAGGTTAAGTCGAACTCTTGGTGATGAGGCATGAGGTTGGTGTCCTATTTTACATTTGGCTGCTCCATGTCTACATCCAACTGTTGAAGTGCTTGTTCTATCTCATGAGCGAAGTCTTGCTCTTGCAATGGTTCACCATGTCTGCTTGATGCCAGCTAATATGATAAGTCCACTACCTGTACGGGAATTGTTTATTCTATTTGCACATGTTGTATCCCCTATTGTATCTGTTGTTGTTACGCTTCCCTCTCATGTTTACGCAACTCTTGTTCCTTTCAGAGTTGCTCCCTCAGCTCATGCAACTCCTTCTCTACTTCTTCCACTCTTCTCTTATCCCTCTGCCTCTACACGATTCGCATGTCGCATTGATGCCTCTTTGCCTCTTTAGCCATAGATGATTTCTCTACTAATGGATCTACTTGGAACTTGTAGCTTTTCTTTTCCTCCATGCAATTGACAATCTTCCTCTTACCTTTGTCACGCACTGGTATGCTTGCCTCTGATGGTATTGTTGCTGATGGTGTTGGTCCTCTCTGAGATGTTGCTTCATGTTTCTTTGTTAGCCACTCCACAACAAAGCCAACATGTTCATTGGGTCTGGTGAAACTATACCAATATCTCCATGTCCTCCTCGGCCCAATGAAATGCCCCATGGATCTAGTTGAACTAAACTCTCCCATAGTGATACTTCACAATACAGTGTGGGTCATACAGATTGTAACTTCGGAGGTTGAATGGATACTTCTTTATCTGTTCTGCTTTGACATCCGCTTGCTTGATACTTCGGATCTCATATAACCCAATCCGCAAGGGAAGAGAAGGCTAAGGTGCCTTCTTCTTCTGGTGTGTCTAGTTGTCAATCCTGCCAAGATGTTATAAGCTACTTCCTCTATGACAAGTACGTCCAAGGAAAACTTTGGTAGAACATGCGGAGGCTTCTCCGCACTAAACATTCGGATGAAGTTGTTGGACGGTGAGGCATACCAATCAACAATACCTAATAGTGCCTCCATTGCTTCCTTTGACATGCAGGGTGGATGCTATTCAAATATCATCTTGTAAACGGGGTTGACAAAATGATCAGACAACCGTGTGATTACTCCTCTGAAGCTGCATTTAGATAACAACTTGAAATATGTGTTCACGGTAGCCTTTGTCAATGACCATGCCCACTCCAAGCCTGGGAACTCCTGTCGGACAAAGATTGCTTCTAAGATGTAAGTGGACATGTAAATCTCTGCATGCATACCTCTGGGTGATTGTTGAGTCTTTGTTACTTGTTCGTTCAACTGATGGGCCAACATCTCAGACCAGTTACATGGTTTTCCCTCTCTAGCTAGTTGGTCCAGCGTGATCACCCAACTCTATGGGAAGGTTTCCATGCTTTCTTGGCCATACAGTCAACATGAAAATGTGACCAAATATTGATACGCATTCTGTAGTATCTTTGTCTTATAGATCTGGTAGGGTGTCAACCAAAATCGAGCCTGCTCCTTTACCCAGTTCTTTAGAATGTCTCTAGAGTTAGCACTGTTGTTGGGTAAGCTGAAGGGAGTCTTCATGATAGTCACGGGCTTTGACATCTGATACATCTCGTTATAGTCTCGTGCCCAGAAGGTTTCGAGCTTTGTCCCACTGACACTTCTCAAGGTCATCGTCTTGGGATTAGTGAGAGAGACGATCTAGTGTATCATGTCCGCGCATGGGAACATGGGGTATTTGCATGCAATCTAGTATAAGCAGGACTTGTGAATGTTTACATACACCTAACCATCTTCGAGTTCTTCCTCAAAAGTTCCTATAAATTCATAATTTACCTCTTGCCACTTGAGTTTGATGTCCCTATCTAGAGACAACTTTGTATATTCATAGATCGATAGACTAGAGGACACTCGCTCAACTGCTGATCCACCTGGCTTGTCATCAGTTTCCTGTGATCCCACTCTCTTGGAAACCATTGATCCTATACTGCTAAGATGCGGGTGAACGCTTGAAAAATGTGGATACAAACAAAATGCATGGCAAGAAATCTGTCAGCGAAAACCAAAGCAAATTCGGGAAATGAAATAGCACATACTTGGGGAACTGATAGGCAAGATTGCACAATTTCTTCCGGGAGGCTAGGTGACTGGCTGCCAAAACTGTGCAAAAGGCAGTCTAGGTTGTCTGGGAGGCAAAAATGGCTTTTGGATTTGTGCAATGTGCAATCCAGACTGGCTACTGGCTGCTAGGATTACACAATGCATAATTCCAATTGGGAGTGACTACAGGCTCAAGGACTGCATTGCGCAATTTTCTGGGCCAACAATCACTATCCCCCAGAAATGTACAAAACAGTCCTTCAAGATAGTTCCTGGGTAGAAAGGTGCATTTCTGGAGAGGAAGATAGAGCCTTCCTTTCCTAGATTTCACAATGTTGTCTCATTGAAGGCAGAGTCAGGGCCAAGGTTGGCCAGACTCGTCGATGGGCAAGTGAAATAAAATATGAAAGTGAATGCATGGTCACACTAAGTGGAAGTAGAAGTGATTGAAAGTGCATGCAAACATGAATGAAAGATTCAGTAAATAGATCAACATGCATGTGGGTGAAGCGAGTCACTGAATCAGAGAACGTTCGTGAAAAACAATTTCATGCATGCGACAATAGTGAGATAGCAATGAAAACTGAAACAGTGCTAGGAAAAGCTAGTATACATGTAAAAAATAGCAAGTATTCAAAGAAATCAAGAAAAAAACACTCAAATAAGAGAAAACATAAAAAGCAACAGAAATGCTGAAAAAGACAAGTTGAGGCCACTTACCCATGAGTACTTGAGTTAGATGTGTTGGAGAGTCTTGGATGTGCTATGGGATGTCAGAGCTCCAAGATCAATGTGAACGAATGAGCTTTGATGCATCAAATAAATAAATTTTGAGCTCATAACGCACATGTTAGAAATCTAGGAAAAAGCGACACTTGGAGGAAAGTTTCTAAAATGAACTTTGCATGTAACCTCTAGCTACTAAGAATATCTCCCTAAATCATGGGATTCCTTTTGCATGTTGCCTTTTGTTATTCCAGGAAAAAGCAAGCCATGCATGCAAGTCAAGTTTCTTGGTCCCAGGTGGAACTAGTCAACCCAACTACTCATGCATGAATTTGCTCAACTGCTTGAAGGAAATGCACTTTTTTGGCTAGGAGCTGGGCTGGCTGCTCAGGAGATTTGCATAATTTCTAGGCAAAGCATCTGACTGTTGCCCATATTTGTGCAAATTATGGGCTGAGCAGCCCTGCTGGGGAAAATTTTGTAATTTTCATTATGAGGGTTAGTTGGCAGAATTGCACAATTCTGGACACTAGTAGGCTACTAGACTGGATTGTACAATTTCTGGAGGGAACGTTGTTTGCCCTCCAGAATTGCACAATTTCTTGGGGAGCTGCTAAGCTTGCAGCTAGACCAAGTGCGGATGAACAACCTGTGAGGGGAATGCATCAAGTTGTGATCGATAGGTTGCCTTTGTGCAAGAAAAACGCTGAAGCTTGTGTACTTGATGAAGCAAGACAAGGTGTTGTGAAGAGTTGGTAGGAAGGCTCCAAAACAAAGCTAAGGAAAATTTTTGGAGGGTCATTGTAGCCACTACAACACTTGGCGACACAATGGTAGAACTCCAGCTCCCTAAATGGACCTTGTTCATGAAAAGAAAGTCTAACACCTCTGGAAGTATTATTTAGCTCTTAGCTCATCTTGGTTTCACATTAGCTTGATTATAAGATGTAGCATCTGCCAAGATCTTTGTTGATTGACACACATTCCAAGCCAAGGCAACATAGTTGTTTCAATGGAGGTCGAGTGGTATGTTGGTGCACAAGTAGTATAGTTGTGAGAGTCTTAGTTTCATCTTTGGTGTTTCTTCACTACCAACAGGCCTGGATAGTACCTCGACAAAGTCACATACGAACACAAGCATGGCTTTGCTGCTAGCGAGCCTGGTCAGTACCCCGGTGGAGTTACTTGCATCACCTCTCTGCAGAGGAAGCCTTTCTCTTATTTCGCCTTATTCATTTTCATTTTGAATTTTTCTTACTTTTCATTTTTTTCATTTTTTTTAAAACCGTGCATAACACTTATTCATTTCGTAAGCAGAAGAGGGATCCCCACTTATTGAGAGAAGAAGAGGTTGTTCCAGTAGAGAAGTATTTTATTATATTTCTGATGTGCTTGTTAAGGTTTTCCCCCTCACCTTACTCTACTTGACTGAGTTGACAAGGATTAACCCAAAAACAACTGACCAGAGTAGGTGATACTAGTTAGCACGCAAGCGTTGTGCTTTCACCAAGGTTCACTTCGATAGTATGTATTTTCCTTTGACGTATCATGGAATAAAAGTAACAAGTACTTCATATAGAGGCAAGATGACAGATAACCAAGTAGTGATAGTTGTACAAGCCCTCTTGTAATTTATCCAACTTGTTTCAAGAGTCATACATGGTTTCATGAGAAGCTAACCTATGAGTGAAACAAGCGAACTAACAAACAACAAAGAAAAGAAAGAGCAGTAACAAAAGTGAAAGCAAAGAGAGTAAGTAAATGAGAAATTAGGAAAACAAACAAACAAAGCAAGTAAGAAAACAAACATACAAGAAAACTGACTGAAACCAAGCACTACTCCTACTCCTAAGATAATGGTGCATGGGCCTGATCACGTGAAGTGATATTTCCAATGCAGCCATTGGCACATTGGTTGAGCCATGTTGGTGAAGGATTGGTTCATGAGAAACCTAGTTGTGTGAACCAATAAGCAAGGAAGATATAACAATGAAGACAACCACACTTCGTGTTTCAAAGTGCCCACAGGACATATGTGAGTACACGTGCATAGCAATCAGTCCATGGACTTGTCATGAAGATGTGAGACATTGCGTGCAACTTTCAAGCATAAGCACACTGTTGACTGTGACATGAAAGCAAATGGAAGAAACAAATACAACTTGTGTTGTACATGTGTGCTTGCAATGTAAGATTCCTCCAATGCATGGGCGATAGGATCATGAAGTTCGAGTGGAGGAAGTATGATCTGTGTATGAGATGGATCTTCAATGCATACAGATGAGTGATGAGGAGCCTTGGGTGATTGAGCAGTTTCCTGATCAAAAGTGACACTAACCACAAGAGAGCGAGGACTTGACATAACCATCAGCGTGAGCTAAAGTGCCTCGACAGTCTTGGGTGTTGCAACTTCATCATCAGGTAGATCATCATAAATGGTGGCTTCAAAATATCAACTGCGATAGAGTCATGATCGTGATCAAATATGGTAGTAAATGGATCACGACTGCCATGATTAGAAAAATCAATGATTTCATCGGCATCCTCATGATCAGATGAATCAAACAGAGGGGTAGACGAAAAGCAAACAAACTCATCGTCTATGTTTCTGGTAAAGACAGCTGAAAGATCAAGTGGATTTTTAATGAATAATGTATCCTCTCTGTTGTCGAATGATGGACCAACATCCAGTGTGTCCTGCGAGTGATCAACAATGGGTGCATCCATGGATGTAGATACACATGAAAAATCATGGATGGCAGGTTCACCGAAGATGTCAGGAAAGAACGAAGGAGGCTCGGATGGAAGGGAGTCGTCCTTCGTCGAGTGTTGATGCTCAAGCTCCCACTCATACTCTTCATGAATGATAGCAAATGTTGGTTGTGCAACACCAACTCCGTCAATGGCTTGTTCCTCATTCACAACAAGTGAAGAGTCTAGAATCGAAGAACACAAGATAGTCTCATCCGTAGGAACAGTGAAGTGCGAAGATGGATGTTGCAGAAAAAAATGCATATGACAACTCAATGGACTCACAACCAAGTCTTTGTGAAAATTAAGCGAAGTGATGTTGGGAGGATGTTAAAGTTGAACAAGTGTGTGAGCATGATCCTCAACATCACTCTACAGTCATGGAGCTATTTGATGAGGGGATGGTGGACAACCACTCGTGATAGTGACCCCATCTGGTTGAGATTATGGAGCTCCCTCACTAAAGAATGTCGAGCGAGGTTTGATTTCAAACTTCTTCTTGGGATGAGAATATTTCTTAATGTAATACTCAAATCAGTCCCAAAGATAGAGAAATTTCATCTGGCTCCTAGGAGCTTGAAACTGCAAGTCATGGAAGCGCTGCCAAAAATCCATAATCAATTCATGCGGAGCCTTTTGTTGCTGTAGTAGTTTTTGGTTAAGATGGTCTAGATTCAAATGATAGAAAATGTCTTCAATGAGATCACAGAAGTGCTCAAGTAAGTGCATGCTATCGGTCGGTAGGTTGAACAACCATCGAAGTGGAGATTCATGAAGTGTGTATGCAAGCAGCAAGCTGCCCTATTCATCAGAACACCCATGTTCCTCATGAAGCATGGAAAGAAATTCATGTAAGTACTCAGGCCAAGCCACTTCACCTTCACCATCATATGTGTAAGTGGACAAGTGATAAAAAACTCCCTCGTTATGGCGACATCTTCATGATTCGAAAAACATCGTGGAGGGAGAAGAGTGTAAGAATCCATGAAAGATATGAAAAGGTTCAAAGCCAGATGAGAGGACACAGCTTGTCATCTGGCCCTCCTTCTAGTGCTAGAAATGTTGATGGTGCTGGAGCTGCCAACATGTTAGGGGATCTCCCCGGTAAGAAGTCCCAATTAGACCTTAGACCATTTGGTGTTGGAGTCCCAACAGTGGGTCGTATGGTAATGCCTTGGATCGTGATTTCGCATAGAGGCAAGTAAGATAACTCTATTGGTAGCAAGGGGGTGACAACTGCAGTGAGTCAAGGAAGGTGCATGAGAGGTTCTAACACATAAGGGTTGAGATGAGTGCACCCCTTGGCAACCTGTAATAGTACCTAGCTTGGAAGGGAACACATGAGAAAAGATACATCAGAACATGGAAGGAAAGTTAGTGAGCAATCCAAAGTGATGATTAAACCAACAACACATTTAAGAAAGATTCATACATACTTATACATAATAATCCACACATGTATGTGTAATAAAACCAATACATATATCATTTAGAGTAAACCAGATAGTATAGAATATAATAAAACATATGCATGAAACATGCTTGATCTTATTATGTAAAGAAATGTAAGTTCCAGTCATACAATACATCCATTTCCAACCACTAGTTCCAATACTAGAATCTTACAACCACATTTGCCTGCTCCTCCAAAGAGATGTATTAGCTCTTCATAGTGGAGAAGCCAAGGCTTGTTACAATATTGTCCAAGCTCTCTCCAAGATATTCTTATCGGAAGCTTGGCTGACCAAAAGCCTTTACAATGAGTTATGAGGGACTATTTATAGCAAAGGGTGGGGTGACCCTTGACATTACCCTTTGTGACGGTTCAACTACCCTCATGACTCTTCACTTACTCTATGACTGTTACATCCAACTATCACAACTTCAAGTACAATTGACATGACTTTACATTACAATTCACATGTACCCATGTGAAACAAAATGCCTTGAGCAAGCCAAGCTAGACATCACTCTAACTTAGACAACCATGGAATTCCAACTCCTCAACATCCTTATGCAAATCGACAGTAACATAATGATGTCAAGAAAGATATTCCTTGATGGTGCCTGTGTGCTCCACGGTGACATCCGTCTGAAACCTGACTCTTGCCTCCATAACATCTGGGTACATTGCTCGGGCTCCTTTGTCCAACTCGTATGGAAGCATGTGCATCATTGTCTTTAATGCGTACAGACCAACAACATACTTGTGCATGTTGTCTCCATGGATGGGCAAGTCTAGGTTGGTGGCAATTTGCATCAACTCGTCAAAGTACGAGTCAAGCTCTAGTTGAATTTGTTTCTTTATATTCGCCTGGGTGAGAGGCCCAATAGATGGGATCGCATGTGTGCACACCACAAAATCCATATTATTGAATACTCATGCATGGGAAGCCTGTATGGTAGTGATGAGATGTAGGAGCTCTTCATAGTTCTTGATCTGACTCCAAATACGTGCTTTCATATCTACTACATTGGCCCTCATCATCTTAGGCAAGTGAAGTTGGGCTCCATTGTATTTCATCATCCATGTTTGCATGTCATCGACAACAACATGTAATTTCATCAAGATACGTGCTCTTCTAGCACATCGCTGCTACCATCCATTGAGATGGACGACTTCCTTATGCACGATACAAAACTTGGAGTACAACACTCGCATAAATGTGTCACGGGACAATACTTCATCTATTACTACCTTCTTCAGTTTGGCTCAGGTAGGCATTGTCACCAAGTATCCTCTTTGCTTGGCCGTCTGTAGTTCCTTCACTGTTCGCTCATTCTCAGCTGTTAGAAAACGAAAACTCGAGCTAGTGGCTTCGTCATATACTCTGGTTGTACCGACCAAGGCTGTTAGATTTTTGCACACATCAGTCATGATCACTCATTCCTCAACTTGCGTAGGAGATGTATGATCCTTCAGAGTTGATACTCTACGAGACTGCATAACTCTATGTTGATATTTGTTGAATGAGATGTTGTGCATCTCTCCTTTCGGATGATCACCAAGGATCTCAGTGCCTCCTTAGTCACTTGAGACTTTCTCATCATCTGGATGCGGTGAAGAGGGTAAGTAGACCTCTTGGTGATGAGGCATGAAGTCGGTGTCCTATTCCAACTCTTGTTGCTCCATGTCTACATCCAACTGTTGAAGTGCTTGTTCTATCTCATGAGAGAAGTCTTGCTCCTATGATGGTTCACCCTATCTACCAGATGCCAGCTGATCTGATATGTCCACTACCTGTATGGGTGTTGTTTCTTTTGTTTGCACATGTTTTTCCCCCTATTGTATCTGTTGTTGTTGCACTTCCCTCTCATGTTTGCATAGCTCTTGTTCCTTTTGGAGTTTCTCCCTCAACTCATGCAACTCCTTCTTTTCTTCTTCCATTCTTCTCTTATCCCTCTGCCTCTACGCGATTTGCATGTCACGTTGATGCCTCTTATCCCCTATAGCCATAAATTCATTCTCTACTAATGGATTTGCTCAGAACTTGCAGCTTTTCTCTTCCTCCATGTGATTGACAATATTCCTCTTACCTTTGTCGCACACTAGTATGCTTGCCTCTACTGCTACTGCTGCTGCTCTTCAAGATTCTGCTTCATGTTGCTTTGCTAACCACTCCACAATGAAGTCGACCTATTCATTGGGTTTGGAGAAATTGTAGTAATATCTCCATGGGTCCTCCTCGACCCAATGAAATGCCCAGTGGATCTAGTTGAACTAAACTCTCATGTAGTGATCCTTCAGAATATAATGTGGGTCATACGGATTGTAACTTCAGAGGTCGAATGGATACTTCTTTATCTTTTCTTCTTTGACATCTGCTTGCTTGATACTCCGGATCTCATATAACCCAATCCGCAATGGAAGAGAAGGCCTAGGTGCCTTATTCTTCCGGTGTGTCTTGTTATTAATCCTACCAAGATGTGATAAGCTACTTCCTGCATGACAAGTATGTCCAAGGAAAAATTCGGTAGAACATGCAGAGGCTTCTCCGCGCTAAACATTCGGATGAAGGTGTTGGACGGTGAGGCATACCAATCAGCAATGTCTCTAACAATGCCTCCATTTATTCCTTTGACATGCAGGGTGGATCCTATTCAAATATCATCTTGTAAACAGGGGTGACAAAATGATCAGACAACCATGTGATTACTCCTCTGAAGCTGCATTCAGATAACAACTTGAAATATGTGTTCACAGTAGTCTCTGTCAGTGACCATGAGCACTCCAAGCCTAGGAACTCTTGTCGGACACAGATTGCTTCAAAGATGTAGGCAGACATGTAAATCTCTGCATGCATACCTCTGGGTGACTGTCAAGCCTTCGTTACTTGTTACTTTAGTTGATGGGCCAACATGTCAGATCAGTTACATGGTTTTCCCTCTCTAGCCAGTTGGTCTAGCATGATCACCCAACTTTGTGGGAAGGTTTCTGTGATTTCTTGGCCATACAGTCAACATGAAAATATGACCAAGTATTGATATACCATCTGCAATATATTTTCCTTATAGATCTGGTTGGGTGTCAACCTGAATCAAGTCGGCTCCTATACCCAGTTATTCAGAATATCTCTGGAGTTAACACTACTACTGGGTAAGCTAAAGGTAGTCTTCATGATAGTCACCGGCTCTGACATCTAATACATCTCTTCATAGTATTTTCCCCAGAAGGTTGCAAGCTTCGTCCCACTTACACTACTCAAGGTCATCGTCTCAGGATCAATGTGAGAGACGATCCAGTATATCTTGTCCGTGCATGGGAACGTAGGGCGTCTACATGCAATCTGGTATAAGACCAAGGAAAATTTTAAGGATGGAAATTTTTCTTGAAGTTTAGAAACAATGGCGAATCTCATTAATCCCTAATATGCAAACTATAAAATGTTTATTGATATATTTGTAAAATTATTCAAATTTATAATGA
>APFE031534378.1:182339-192926 GCA_000404065.3 Pinus taeda | reverse complement strand
TCTCTATATAATGTTGGCTATTTTAAAGGTAAAATAATTTTATATTCTAAAATTTGGGCGAATCACCTTTTATAAAAATTGGAAATTGGCGAATCTTTTTGTGGAAAAATCATGGAAAATTAGCCCACTCGGCGAACATTAGCCCCTAAAATTTTCCATGTATAAGACGAACTTGTGAATGTTCACATACACCTGACGATCTTCAAGGTCTTCCTCAAAAGTGCCTACAAATGCTTCATTAACCTCTTCCCACTTGAGTTTGATGTCCCTGTCTAGAAACAACTTTGTATCTTCATAGATCGGTAGACTAGAGGATGCTCACTCAACTGCTACTCTAGCTGCCTTTTTGTCAGTGTCCTGTGATCCCGTTCTCTTGGAATCCATTGATCCTGTACTATTAAGAGGCAGATGAACACTTGAAAGATATGGAGACAATAAACAAGCATGGCAAGAAATCTATCAGCGAAAACCAAAGCAAATTCGGGGAATGACATAGCACATACCTGGGGAACTGATAGGCAAGACTGCGCAATTTCTTCTGGGAGGCTAGGTGACTGACTACCAAAACTATGCAAAAGACAGTCTGGGATGCCTAGGAGGCTAGGTGACTAGCTACCAGAATTATGCAGAAGGCGGTGTGGGCTGTCCTGGAGGCAAGACTGGCATCTGGATTTGCACAATGCATAATCCAGACTAGTTGTTGGCTGCTAGGATTGTGCAATACGTGATTCCAGCATGGAGTGACTGCAGGCTCAGGGACTACATTACGCAATTTTCTGGGCCAACAGTCACTGTCCCTCAAAAATGTGCAAAACAGTCCTGGAGGATAGTGTCTGGGTAGAAATGCACAATTCTGGAGAGGAGGACAGAGCCTTCCTTTCCCATATTGAAAAATGTTGTCTCGGTGAAGGCAGAGTCCAGGCCAAGGTTGGCTAGACTCGTCGACGGGCAACTAAAAGAAAATATGAAATTGAATGCATGGCAACACTAAGTGAAAGTAGAAGTGATTGATCGTGCATGCAAACATGAATGAAAGATTCAGTAAACAGATTAACATGCATGTGGGTGAAGCGAGTCGCCGAATCGATGACTGTTCGTGCAAAATAGTATAATGCATGCGACATCATTAAGATAGTAACGAAAGATAAAATAGTGCTAGGAGAAGCTAGTATACATGTAAACGACAACAAGTGTTCAAAGAAATCAAGCAAACAAGACTCACACAAGCAAAAACATAAAAAGTGACAAAAATGCTGAAAAGGACAAGTTGAGGCCACTTACCCATGAGTAGATGAGTTGAATGTGTCAAAGAGTCCTAGATGTGTTGTGGCATGTTAGAGCTCCAACATCAATGTTAAATAATGAGCTCTGATGCATCGAATAAATAAGTTTTGATCTCATGACGCGAATGCCACAAATCGAGGAAAAAGTGACACTTGGAGGAAAGTTTCTAAAATAAACTTTGCATGTAACTTCTAGTTGCTAAAAATAGCTCCCTGAATCATGGGATTCCTTTTGCATGTTTCCTTTTGCTAAAGAAATCCGTGCATGCAAGTCAAGTTTCTTGGTACTGGCTAGAACTGGTCAACCCAATTGCTCATGCATGAAGCTGCTCAACTGCTTGAAGGAAATATGCATTTATGGCTAGGAGTTGGGCTGGCTACCTAAGATATTTGTGTAATTTCTGGGCAAAGCAGCTGACTATCCAGATTTGTGCAAATTTTGCGCTGAGCAGCCTTGTTAGGGAAAATTGTGCAATTTTCACTGTGACAGTTGTTTGGCAGAATTAGGCAATTCTGGAGCCCAGCAAACTACCAAAAGGATTGCGCAATTTCTAGAGGGAAGGTTGGTTTCCCTCTTGAATTGCACAATTTCTTTGGGGAGCTGCTCAGCCTGCAGCTGGACCAAGTGCGGATGAACAACCTGTGAGGGGAATGCATCAAGCTGTGATCAACAGACTACCTTTGTGTAAGAAAAACGCTGATGCTTGTATACTTAACGAAGCAAGACAAGGTGCTATGAAAAGTTGGTAGGGAGGCTCCAAGATGAAGCTAAGGCAAAATTTTGGAGGGCGGTTGTAGCCACTACAACAATATGATGTGTTGATCCAAGCCTTTACCTCAAAAGTGTTCCAAGGTATGACTTGGATTTGATTTTGGCTTTTATATACCGATAATATACTATTTTCAGGTAAATAACCTATGATGATATAAGTAAGAGGGATATGGCTTTTGAAGCTCATGTGAAGCTATTAAATAAGCATTGAAAAGTGGAAATGAAAACCCTTTGGACACTTCCATTTGAAGTTAAAGATGTTGTTGAAGTTGACATGGCATCTGACAGTTGATTGAATCATTGATGTTCCATTTAGAAAATATATATATATATCTAATGTGCATAAAACTTGAATAAGTTAATGATTGAGCCGCTTCATACACATTGAGTTACTGCCAAGAATCCTTTGATATATTTGCATGATATGATATATTCTTGTTCTAAGTTATTATTCCTATGATATATGACTGTATGGATATGCTACTGTTGATTATTGATGAGATGAGCACATATGAGTGCTACCTTCGTATAAGATCTGCCATGATGAGAGGTTTGTGACACAACCAAGGTTGAGTATGATGTTGCTAGCATGACTAGCTATGAGTAGGATGATGAAGCTGCTTAGAGAGTTGTTTGAGCATGTTCTGGATATGACATGGAAACATTATGATAATAAAAAGTGGGATTCGATTGGCATAGAATCACACACACACACACACACACACACACACACACATATATAGTTGTGACCATGATAGTCTCATATATTGAGATAGTGTAGTTGTACAAGACAAGCTTAGGCTCATGGTTGGCACCTCCTTGAGAGGAAGGATGATTATGGTATCATTTTGTGATTTATATGATTATTTATGCTCTAACATGATATTTGATTTGATGTCTTGTAAAAAAAGGAGAAAAATGCTACTGATAGATGATGTTTACTTGATACAAGTAGAATGATATGAGTATGATGAGAGAAACGTTGATCGAGGACACTAACCCAAGTTCTTCCTCCCTTGTCTAAGTTCCCAGGGTATGGAATTGAGATAGAGGGCTCCTGGAGTTGAGGTAACTCTTGACAATAGGGCATTACCCCTATTTATTACCCTTAGTGTCGGAGTAGTATCTCACCTTATCTTGGTCATTACAGAGTATACCCCAGTTGGCATCATACCCACAAGATGGGCTTATTGGAATTATCTCTCTTCATCTGGCCAACGGTTGAGGAGACTTGGAAGCGTGTGATCCTTACCTCTTGGTAAGTTGGGTATCTCGTCCAAGATATATTATGATGCATGTGTTCTACCACTTGACCATTTAGGATTATTGATGGGAAAAACAGTAGGAAATATGATGGGTTGAGTAGTAGCTCACCTATATCACCTATTTCTCAATATGGGGTCATAGTAATAGCTCCCCCATGAGATTTTGGGTTGAGTAGTAGCTCCTTGATGTGGTTATAGGTTGAGATGTGTGCCCTAACAATATGCTCTCCGACGATGATACAAGTCGTAGATTTGACTCCTGGTCGACATTTCTTGGGTAATAGCCCATTGACATTTCCATGTAGTTTCCTGGTGACATATTTCTGGGTAGTAGCCCATTGACATATTTCCAGGTAGTAGCTTGTTGACATATTTTCGAGTAGTAGCCCGTTGACATATTTCCGAGTAGTAGCCCATTGACATATTTTCGGGTATTAGCCCATTGACATATTTCTAGGTAGTAGCCCATTGGCATATTTCTGGGTAGTAGCGCGTTGACATATTTCCGTGTAGTAGCCCGTTGACATATATTCTAGGTAGTAGCTCATTGACATAGATTCTAGGTAGTAGACTGCTAATAGGGATTCTAGGTAGTATTCCGCTAACAAATATTCTAGATAGTAAACCACTAACAGAGATTCCAAGTTGTAGCATGATGAATATAGGGTGGTAGCTTAAGCTCCCCTCTGGTGGAAAATCCTTCTTCTTCTAGATTCAAAAATACTTAGCATATGAGTGGGAACAATCAAGAGATAAGAAGGAATTAGCAAGAGATATACATTGATGATTTGATATGATGAGATACTTGAGATGGGATGTATGATCGATGGTTTGATATTGGCAGGTGGAATTCTCCCTAGTTGAGAGGGAGTATTAAAATTAAGCAACTATGGTCAAAATTACACCTCGGAAAACTCATATGATAAAGATTATTATTGCATTGAATTCCTCTTTTCGAGAGGAACAAAATCAACCTAAATAACACCTCATTTGAACAAATAGAAGTTGGTTTTTGAATTTATGTACCCACTCATGTATATTGAATTAGGTTGGCCCTATGCACATGTAAAAATGGACAAGTCGGCCTCAACATCAAGTAGACCCTCATGGAAGCCTATAAATAGAAGAGACCTCAATCTCATTTAGACATATTGATCAAGCTCTTTTCTCCTCTTCTATTTTGTCTTGGATCACACATGTATGATGAAGGAAGCTCACACAAGGGTTTGAGGCTCACACTTAACTAAGGTTTTATGATCCTTGGATGTTGGCACAGAACTGGGAATTTTAGTCTATGGACGTTGGCACATAGTGGTCCTGACAGTGTATAGGGAGCCTTAGACACTAGCACAGACTATTATGGGAGCATCTGGGATGTTAGGATCACCGCTGCTCAGTTTGGCCCGTAGACACTTACACAGAGTAGTCCTCAGAGCATCCATGTTGCCTTGGACACATTCACAACATCCTTAAGGGAGCATTCAAGGGTCTGAGGTGGAACAAAGCATATTTTTCCCCAGACACATGCACATAGTCCACTAGGGAGTGTCCAACACTACTATAGACGCTTGTTATGCTCCTCCTCCATGCGTCTGAGACTCAAAGATGAAACTGCAGTACTCCAAATATTTTTCTCAATGACAACATTGTTCAACAATAAACTATAGGCAGTGACAATACATTACAATTATTAGAATAAGAGTTTTTGGTGTTTATATGCATTTCGTGGATATTCTAATTGTTATGAAGATATGGATCATTGTACTCCAAATTTTGATGAATCATTTGATGACAATATATTAGAAGAATATTTGTGAGGGTTTTTCCCATAGTGGGTTTTTCCCTAGTCTCCAACCAATCCTGGTGTTTCTATATATGCATTATTTTCTTCTTGTGTTCCTTTATGTTCCACTACATTGATGATGATGCTATTTTTTTTTCTACCTAGTTTCATATACTGATGAATAGTGATGTAAATTTGTATAATGTTATGATGCTACGGGGTGAACTTAATATGTTAATGGAGAAATGAAATTATAAAAGCAAAGAACAATATATCCCTATGAAAAATTAACACTTTAAGGGTACTTGTTTGATTATAATTAGATAGTCCAGGAACTCAATTAGAAGAGAACCCTCCTCTCTTCCAATGAGATTGGCAATTACGCCAGATTCTCCCCGTAAGCTTCCCCAACTACCAGAGCAGTTAATGTTACAGTGAACAATCTAGGTCAGCTTAAATACATAAAGACCTTCCCCAAGGTGTAGCCTAAAGTTTTTATAGACTCCTGTTTGTTGTGGAGTCTTCCACTGGTTCAAGCCTAGCTCAAAAATTTTCTCCACATGCAGCATGCTACTGCACTTCTTATACTTGGTCATGTCTCTTTTACCTCTTATCCATAAAGTAATCGAAAAGAAGAACCCCCTCTCTTCCCATAACGATCGATTTCTGTCTAGAGAATGAGAGAACCAAGAACCATAACTGCCACAACTATCTGGAAGTTAGAAAAATTCATTCAAGATCCCTTGAGAGAGTTCCCAACCACATCCAACTTAACTAAGAATCAATATATATATATATATATATATATATATATATATATATATATATATATAATATATATTATATATATATATATATTCTTTTTAAATATTTTCTTAAAATTTCCAAACTTTCCTCTAACCTAATTATTAAGTCTCATTTCAAATTAAAATGATTTATACAGTAATCCACAATGTTCCACAACTACTTGTGATTAAAATTATCCTTTTATCTATCTATTAGCATTGGACCTCAAATATACTTTTCATAGCTAAAAAACACTTTTAACTAATAGATAATATTCAATTTCTTAAAAATTCTTAATAATAGTTTATGTAAAAATTAAAAAAATTAGTAATTATAATTTAAAGGCTCAAACAAATTAAAAAAACAACCTCATTCATTTTAAATATTATTTATGTGAAAATGTTAATTATTCAAATTTTAATAAAATACATATATGCTAAAGTAATTATATATAAGTTAGCACATCCAATTTAACTAATATATATAGATATAATTCTTTTAAATGATTTCTTAAGTTTTGTTAGACTTCCCTCTAAACCTAATTACTAAAGTCTCATTATCAAAATAAATAATCATAATTATAGTAAATCACAATGACCAACAAGTAGTAAATCACAATGACCAACAAGTACTTGTGATAACCTGAGGTGTTACAATTTATCAGTGCGTTATTATAATTATCTATTAGCATTGACACCAATAACACTTTTTTCACTAGCTAAAAACACTTTAGCTAAGAGATAATGTTCAATTTCTGAAAATTCTTATTAATTCATTTGATTTAAAAATAGAGAATTTACTAATATAATTTAAAGAGTGAAACACATTGAAAAAACAATCTATAATTAAAAAAAACAATCTTATTAATTAAATCATTATTAATAAGAAAATGTCATATATATATTTAAAATAATTTATAACTTATATAAAAAAAAAAATATATAATACTAATAATTTATATTAGTAATAATAAGTTACAATAAATATTATTAACACAAATATTTCAAAATATACTTCACCATGTAATGATTAAAATGCACTACAATGCTAAATAAAGCAGATATTTCTCATATTTACGTAAGATAGAAAAAAAAATTAAAATTATTTTAATAAAAAATTTAAAAAATTTGTAATTTTATAATAATATATTATTAAGTATCTCGACCGGGATGCGGGCCAATAGCTCGTAGCACATGTGTGTAGTTATGTTGGGTACTTGGGCACTTATTACCGATGTCTCCTGGCATGATGGCAAGTTCGGGAAGTGGGCAAGGAGGTGGGACGGGAGGAATGATATGCTATAACGAACGGAGGGGCATTTTGACGTGTAGCCTTAGCGTGATAGTTTGTGGAAAAGGGTGGTGGCTCAGAGTTGGTGGTGATTGTGAGAACGCGAAGAACCAGGGCTGTTGTTATAAACAACTGCAGACTTCGGGTATGTTATTCGACTCCACCTCAAAGCCGTAATTATGCTGTTGATGTGCTTTAGCTGGGATGTAAGGGGGCCTATCTGGGGATAAGAAATTTTTGGTAGCAATGGGACAGGCAACTGTTTGCCATGGCCTGGTTTTGCATCTATTCCTTATGTCAAATGGGTCAAACCCATGATAGTTGGGGGGAAATTGCCTACTGTTAAGATGGGAAGTGTCGCGCTCTGCCGACAAAGGGGGGGGGGAAGCTTTTCAGTCATCGGGTAGTGCGAGAGGGGTAGTGGAGTATAGATGGGGTAGGAGAAAGCAACTGGTAGGTGTCTTAGGATGCAGCCATACCCGAGATTCACATAGTAAGCATTAGGTTACCTAGAACCTATGCCAGAGTGAGGGTAAGCCCAGAAATTGTGGGTGGAGACCAAGCTGAGGGGAACTGAGAGGCAAGATATTTAAGGCAGAGGCAATGGGAGATATGAATCCGAGCCATAACTGGTATATAACAGAATGCAAGGGCAGATCGCGAGCTTGACATGGGTATTGGATGGTAGACCTACAGAGGACCGAAAGAATTGGAGAGGGGGAAAAGGGTATGCCAAGGGGCTAGGACCAGGGCCTTTCCCATTTGGGGTTGTGGGCTCTGACCCACCCCAATGTGACTATGGGGAGAATAGGCAGAGAAGAGAAGCAAGGCAAGACGTACCCCGCTACAAGTAATAAGGAATGAGTGAGGAGGTGTATAGTTTCAATCTTGTGTTTCAAACTAACTTACTGCAGATGTCATCAGTGCTCAGGACAATAGGGTATGGGGTGTGCTACGCGAGGCTATGGACGTGGTAGAAGAGGTCCGGTACCTAGGCAATATAGGGGTCGAGCACGTCGGAGCCATGCAAAGACAAAAAATCAGTCGAACATCTCATAACAGAGGCAACATAAGCTTACCGTGAGGGGATGGATGAGGGAATTTGGAAGATGCTGGAAGAATGGGAAGAGGAAGTGAAACAAGGCAGTCAAATGAAGGAGGAGATGAACAAATTGAAGACCTTAGTCCCAGATCCGGGAAACACTTGATGAAGAATCACTTAGTTCAAGCAAACTCTCTGTAGTTGTATTGGCTCATGAAGAGTCTATTAGGAAAAGCTATGGAACAAATCTCTGTGGGGATGGTGGTGATAGTACAAGGATTGCTGAACTATAAGAACAATATGGAGAAAATCCTCTTTCAGTTGCATAAGCAGGATATTCGGCTGTACAGAATTGACTGCCATATCCCTTGCATCTTGGAAGTATATGGTATGCATGGTGCATCTACCCAGGACCCAACACCTGTTGCATTTGTCTTAGAGGAGAACAAGGATTAGAACAATACCCATGCATAATTGTCTTATGCGGATAACTTTTAATTTCCATGTTGCAATTATCAGTTTATATAGTTATGTAGTGTTTGGTCATGAAGTAGCCTAGGTGGAAAGACTAAGACAATATTGTTTTTGGATGACTTATATTGCGGACTGGTGGCCAATAGACTTGGTTTCCCTTCAAGTCAAGGCAAGTTGAGGCCACCAGATTTATCTTATCTTGTGGTTTAAACTTGTTTATATTTAATAGAAAATAGAATGGTCATGCAAACTTGACACAGACATATTGATATTTTAAATAAAAATATTATTATAATTAAAAATGTATATTTTTTCAATTTATATTACCTTCTTTTCATAGATAAGACGAATGATATTGATAATTTATTTCAAAAACCTATATATATGTATTTATTTTCTATATAATATATTATTAATAAAACAATCTTTATATACCAAAGACCTATTATTTTATTAAAAAAAATTATATTTTTAATTTTATATTATATATATATATTATTATATATGATCACGAGAAATGAATATTTATAATTATTCAAAATTTTAAGAAAAGAAAAAAAATTAAAATAATTTAGTTATTTTTATTTATATAAAAAAAATAAAAATCAAGATTTCATAATTTTAATAACTTAAAACAAACATATTAAAAATATAATTTAACTTATATATGAAATGATATTTTTAGTCAAAATGGAGCAACATGAGATTGTTACTTTTTGTTTAAAATATATTTTTGAATACATAAAGTGGATTTAGCACTTTGAAAAGCTTAGGCACTCAAATTTTACTAATGTAAAAACCTAAATTCAAAATTTTAAAAATATTTACTAGATTTAAATGACAATTAACTTAGAAAAATTAATTGAAAAAAACCATTTCCGCTATTAATTAAATTACACTATATTAAATTTCAAACATTTAAAATAAAAAAATATCCAATATCTATTAATTATATTACACTTATATTAAATTTCAAACATCTAAAATAAAAAATATCTAATGATTACACATAATGAATTCCAAACATCTAAAATAAAAAATATCCAACAAAAAAAACGCCAAGCCTGGCTTTAGATATTCCAAAGAACCACTTCTAAAATTCTTCCCAATTTTCATTATAATCGATTGTAGCCCACCAGAAAAAACAACTCATGGACCTACAAGGTTGGAGTGTGACATAAGATAGGAATAACAACCCCGCGTCCTAAGAAAAAGAAAAAGACAGATTAGCTCGAAATTATATATATGATTTTTTTTTTTAAATATATATATGCGCCGCAAAGTAAAAAGAGTGGGTACAACTCCAGTATCGTGCCGCATGGTGGGGTTATATAATAGCTTAATTTAACAAGACTCGGACATCGTGATCAATCAATTTAAATATTGCATCTGATATTTTGGACAGGTGTATTATTAGATTTTCATTATTATTTTATTTTTTTCTTATTATTGTAAATTTTCTTAAAAATATCTATGTTTTTTTTTAGACAAAAACGGTTGTTTTATTTATGAGGCGTCAGCTATAATGCAGCTGGAGAATACATCATTTTCCTGGAGAATCCAGCGGTTACACAACCCTGAAAGAACCGGAGCCAATCGTTTCCCTTTCGGATTTATAGCCTTTCTCTGATTGCTGGAAGGCCCTGTGGTAGTAGCTCTCCCCAAAGCCGCAGGCGGATTCGACCATCTCAGAATTTCGGTAGTCTTCTTCTTGTAGATTCTTTGGATGCCCTTACAACAGAGAGAATGCGCAGGGCGATAATTCAACAGAAAATCCAGCGAGCTCTTTTTAGGGAATGTTGCAGAAACAGTCGAGCTGGTTGACTGACATCGAACCTTTGCTTCGCAAAACGCCTTTGTTGGCTTCCATATCTGCTTGGGAGTTTAAGTTC
>APFE031534378.1:84666-148848 GCA_000404065.3 Pinus taeda | reverse complement strand
AGCCACTCATGCAAGCAAGGAAGCAGTTTGGTTGCAGAGATTGTGTTCAAGTATGGGGTTAGTACAGGGAGCTATAAGGATAGATTGTGATAGCCAAAGTGCAATTTTCTTAGCAAAGAACCCTGCTTACCATTCAAAGACAAAGAACATTGATGTTCAGTATCACTTTGTGAGCGATATGATAGAAGATAAAATGGTGTTGCTGGTAAAGGTGGACACTTTGAAGAATACTGCAGATGCATTGAAAAACTATTTGAGCTCTGAGAAGTTCTCTTGGTGTAGAGAAACAATGAGCATTGCAGGGGTGGATAAATGACTAAGCTCTCTTGTGGCCCCCAATGGAAAGAAAAAAATAAGTGGGAGAATGTTGGGTTGTGTTATATTCTTTCCACGACTAGCCCACGTAGTTAACTAGGGGGTTAGAAGGGGGCAGAGCCCCCCTCTTCGTTGTGCCGACTACGTAGCGGGGGGAGTCACAGGGGGTTTGATGGATGTAGGTAACCCCACTCTATGGGATTGGGGGCAGCACCCTGTAAAATTTTGGTTTTGGAACCTATGTTAGGTTGGGCAGACCCATCTATGGTTTTGTGCATGATTTTCACACATGTTTTTGGATGGCGTAGTTTTCGGTCCATGGTTTTGGATACGTTGGTTTTCAGTCCATGGTATTGGATGATTTGGCATGTATAAATATGTATTATAACATTCAAAGGAAAATAATGAAAAATCAAGCTGGTAGTCTCAGTTTTAGGATCAAGGGGAAAATCTCTGTGTATATGTGTTTTATGTGTTATGCTCTCCCATTGTTTATTTTATGTGTTTTAGAATTTGTATGCAAGTAATCTTTGTATAGGGTTAAAACCTACATCTAGAATGGAGTGCTGATAGATTGGTCCATTGGGCAGTGACACACTTGGGCTAAGATTGATGGAGTGATTGACGTGACAGTGCAGAGGCGCCCTTGCGGGGGAGGTGAAGATGTCCTCGTACTCCTCCACTACCTTGTCCATTTATTACTGTCATGCAGCGGGGCCCTATCTAGAGGTGGTGGCTACTGTCTTCTTCTTTTGCTGAGGGTGTATCATCAAGAAAACAAATTTCCTAGTTTTGGAAATGAGCTTACTGCATTTTTTTGCAGTAACCAAAGAGATGGCGATAGGTGGTCATACACAACATGTCACTTCCACAAGTATGGTTGGCCTAATAATACATCACAAACATCAAGGGGAGCAATGTCAAATAATACCTCATCCGTGAAGGGCTTGATGTTGTATGGAAGGAGACACTACTGGCTCACGTGAAAGGCTTGATGTTGTATGGAAGGCAACACTGCTGGCTCACGTGAAGATCCCGTCCTTGATGAAGCCACCTGATGGTGTATGATTGGGGATGTGATGTGAGTGGTAAGCCTAGCCGCTTCACAACCTCTGCCAAAATAAGGTTCTTTTGGCTCCCACTATCGACAATGAACTGTAGCAGGGAACCCTTTACCCACATTTGGGAGTGGAATAGGCTCTCCTCCTCCTATGGATCTTTGAGTTCCTCCTTTTGGATCTTCATTGTGGTAACGGTGACATTGGAATCCGCATTGATAATCTTCTTCCCTTTGTCACTCCCCTTGTTAGGTTTTGACTTTGAGTCGAAACATGCATCTGATTCCGAAGCCTTTATCTCGGCCACCAGTGACTGCTTGGCCCAACACTCACTTGTGTTGTGAGTGGAGCTCTTATGTAACTCACACCACTTTCACATGTCCTTCTTCAGCTTCACAGTGTTGTTCATTGCTTGTGGCTTTGGTGGTTTGTCTTGGGCGACCCCACCTTGGTTTTGTCCTTTGTTCTGCGGTTTGGGGGCACCTTTCCCTTACTTCAGATTTGCAGATCCAAAGTCTCACTTCTTCTCTTTAAACTTTTGCTCGATCTTGACAGCGTATCGGTAAGTCGTGCCGAGCGAGGATATGTCCATGAACTCCATCTCATCTTAGATGTACATGTGTAGGAAGACATAGTATTTGAGTACCAAATGCTGCTTAGAATCCTTGATAGACAACTTTGTGTGAAGGGTATGAAAAATATTGGTAAACTCCGGCATGTCTTGTTCCCTTCCCTACTATAGCATGGTCCACTTTATGTATTTATCCTCATAGCTTCCGACAGGGTAGTACTGCTCCTTGATGGAATCCCGTAATGAATTCCAAGTGGGTGTGACTGAAAACAATGAGGCCATACTTTCATCCCTCTGCTTGTAGTAGGTTTCCCACTAGTCCTTGACATGGGGGGAGTCTTTGAGAAGAGCGAAAGTAATCTTTTCTTGGTCAGAAAAATCATGAACAAAAAAATACCCTTCTAGCAGATTTAACCATTTATCTACAACATCTGCATCTATCAAACCCTCCAATATGGGAATGTCAAAGTTAACTTGTACCTTAAAGGGTGTGGAGCTTCTAGAGTAGCTGTTGGAAGTAGAAGTGTCACCCCTGGGTAGTCGTTGAAGGATCTGGGCAAAATTGTCCATCATCGCATTCCTTTGTTTCTCAATGGCCTCTTCGAGCAAGATTTTGATAGGATCTCGTGCCCCCTCATCTTGGTTTTTATTCGCCATGGGAGGCCGTTGGGATTTATGAGGCTAGTCTTGCAAAGGTTTGACCAGTTCAAGCCCTAACTCCTTATATCCCGACCCCATTGGGGACATGTAAAGAAAAAAAGAGAAAGAGAAGACCGCTCTGATACCACTGATTTGGATTTAAACAGGAACGTAAAAAATTACAAATATAACCATAAATACAAAGATGCAACATAAATAATACTTCATTTCATTAATGTAAAATACTGAAATATGATTACAAACAGAAATGGAAATGAACTTGCTGGGTGGAGGTAGCTTTTCTCTGAGAAGAGATGTGATGGCTACATGCCTCTAAACTATGTTACAATGAGGCTCAAGGGTCTTTTTATTATTGAACAATAAGAGGAAACCCTAAACAACCAAAACCCTAACCTGAGGAGATATAACAGTAAGAGTTTATGGGCCCCATTGGGGTTAGTTGGACAACCGACTTCCGATGGTCATGAGTTGGACATATTATCTCCATTTGACACGCATGATACCTCGTTGGAAATATCTCTTCGAGGACTATGAAGGAAAAGATGATTTTATGAAAAAATCATTGGCAAGTAGATTGCCAAGAAAACATCGTTTAGGGCCTCAAAACGGCTCTGGAAGTTTAGGACCCGAAAAAACTGCTAAAAATAGTAAATTGTGCTAAAATTAAGGAAAGTGAAAAATTGAAAGAAAAAATGGTGGGGGTCCAAGTGGAATTGGCGAGTGGCCATCAATATCCACCTGGATATGTAAACTACTCAGAAAGCATTGTACCTTAGATTTCTCCTCTTTGATATATGGCACGCGCATTAATAAATATGTAAATTTTGTCACATATTCATCCATTGTCAATTGCCCTAACTTCAAATCATGAAATTCTTCGGCTTTCTCATCATAGAATTGCTCCATCATGTATTTATTTTTGAAATATTTCTAGAATTCGTCCCATTTTACATCATGGTCCTCTATTCCATGCGTGATTTTAAATTCCTCCCACCAGAAGATGGCATTACCCTGAAGTTGATAAATGACCAATCTAGCCTTAAGGTGATTGTCATATTCATAAACTTGGAAATATTTGTTCATATTAATAATCCAAGCATCTACAACTTCCTCTACCTCCCTATCGAAGAATGGAGGTTTAATTTTTCTAAATTCTCCTTGTACTTCTAGTTTCGGTTTCTTGGTCTTCCTAGGTTCAGACACATTACTAGATTCTTCCTCACGATCCATTCTATTTCTGTCAAATTTTTGGATATGGCTCCCTTCTAGAGTATTTTCACTTGGATGTTGATGTTCTTCTTCATCCTAGGTTCTATGCTCACGACTGGGTCTAGAGGTTCAATGATTCTGTTTGTCTGAGAGGCTCTTATGAATTCTTTCCTTCTCTCGCATTAACCTTTCATTATCTTTCCTCAAGTGCATAATTCTTTCTTGCAATTGTTGAACGGTTTCAAGTAGCCTATTTGTTGGTTTTTGTTGTTCTACACCCAACTGCACCCACAATTCCTGATTCGTATAAGGGTCCATCATCGAGCTTGTTCCTCCACCTTCAAATCCTCTTCTTATCATGGTCTATCTACTTGCTTACTTACTTATATGTGCACAGTTCAAAACATTTACTATTATCGTCATTGCCCATTCATACCACATTGTTGAGAGTTGAGCTCTGATACCAGTTGTAACATCCACATATCAAATACATTTAAACACATAAATATAAAATTTACTATATTTACCCTATCCTTAGCTCATGCATACCCTCATAGAAAATCTATGCATGTCTATTAAGCATTATTAACACAAATATTTATTACACATCTCCAAGATTATATTGCAGCACGGAATTTGACATTGATTACAGTTAGGGTCCTATAATAATAGGATTCATAATTTTGAATTGGCTATGACTATTTTCATAATATTGTACATACTTTTGATTTATGCAAAATGTTTTCCCATATTAAAAATAAAAAATATAAAGAGGGTGAGTCCTAAAAGAAAAATCAAAGGACTAAAAGAAAAGGATAAAAAAGACAAAATAAGATATGAACCCCACTAAAAGAGATAAAAAAATAGATTTTGAAAGTGATGCAAATTCAAATGCCACTACTTTTTACTTTTCCTTCAAAAAATAAGGTTGTGTCTAGCTTGTCAAAAATGCCACAATCCATGATGTTCAAATAGTTTAATCTTGATTCATTCATGCTTTAAATTTCATGTTGATAGATAGAGAAGAAAGATCTAGCCAAACTGTTTAATCTTGGTAGATCAATAGTTAGGTAGAGAATAATAATGAGCTCATCAGTATAATCTGAGTCATTGGAATTTATAAGGTTAGAATTAGATAGTTTTCATATCAAATAAAAAGAAATAAAGGTTCAACAAGCTCAAATGCACCCAATTAATGAAGAGAAAATGTTAGGGTAAATAAAGGATAGATAGAAGAGGTTTTGGAATTCACAAGGTTGCAAGCTCAAATGCACCTTCATTATGCTTAATCCTATGTTTCATGTGTAGGAGGATTTATCAAAGAAATAGGAAATTAAATCTCATTCACTAATTTCCTCTCACTTCACTAAACTCCTTACATGTCTAAATTATTAATTTCCCTCCATTACCCCTTCATTACTTTTCATTCCCTAATATTATTTCCCCTTCTTGATTCCAAAGGACCCTCCCCTTTTCATTTTCCCTTATTCTAACACATTTCCATTGTAAAAACCCTTTCCCTTCATTTTAACCCTTTTACCCTTTATTTCACCCCTTTCCCTAGGAATTTCCCTTTAAAAATCATTCCCCCCTTATTAATTTCCATTTTCCCTCATAAACCCGCTAAAAACCCCTTATCCTAAGTTTAAAAGTTTAAATAAAGCATTGGGCTGCATTGAAAAACCTCCCGCTTTATGTATTTATCCCCCCACTTTATAATTCCTGGCCCTCACTAAACCTTGGAATATATTTAACCCACTGCATTATTTATCCCTAGTCCCCACCAACCACACTCCAACTCAACCCTTGCAACTCTTCCACACGATAGCCCTCCAATAAACCACCTCTAGATCCAACGGCCCATACCCATATCGCGTGCTCCCACCATCTGATCTTTAGCATCCCAAAAGAACATGAGATTCGTGGTTTTGCCCAGGCACCCTTTTTCTACACGGAAGCCCCACATTATATCACGTACCCTCAAAAAATACCCCCCTCCACTCAAAAGAAGTGTGATATGCCATAAAACGACCTCCCCGCATAGAATGAAACTGCCCATTGTTCATATTTTAATCTCGTGCCTAAAAGTTAACCGATGTTGGTTAAAAGCCGAAAAGCCCCCCTTTTTCCCCTTTTCACTGTTATTTCATTGCAAACACCTCTGCTAATCAATTCTGAAGCCTAGAAACCCTACGCAACTATTTTAACCAACTTTAGAACTAGAAGGCACTGTAGACTCCAATTTCAAGCAGCACATAAACAATTGAATCTTCAGAAACCTCCGCTACTACCACAGAACCCTGATTACACACCAAATCTCTTTTTCCCATGTATTCTTGAAAGAACCAGAACGACCCTTTTTTAAAGCTCTGCATAGTAATTAATAAAAGGTTAATTGATTGAATTAATTAAAAACCTCGCCAAACTAACGAGCCCCATTGTTCACCCAAAATCCCTTTTCTGCAGTCTATATTCGCCCTTCCCTCTATTCCAAAGCTCCTAACCATACTCCTAAAGCCAGAGAAAGAGTAATTTAATAGAATAAGCAAAATTATGGCTTCCTAAAGTATTATGAATGAAAAACCTCTGCAAAACCCTCACCTAGATGTTCACCACCTCCCATTGGCTGACAGAGATTTCCAAATCAAAGACACAGTTTACCGTAGTGATATATTGAAACTCCATTGTTGGAGTAAAGACAAATTCTGAACCAAAATGATGAAATTCATCTATAGGAATAAAATTTTCCCAAATACTTGTTTCCATAGGTATACCAGTTCCCTGAAATCATCTACCTATCCCAAATCTACTATATCTCAAGCCAAAGAGCCATAGTCTCTCCTAACTAGAAAAATTTGTTTACAATCACTACAGATTCAATAAACCAAATGCTGCAAATCCAGCCAAACCTAAATGAAACCCCATTTTCCATTGGAAACCTACTTGAACTTTACTTGAAGCTGGACCTTACCAAGAGGTCTCAAATCTTTCAGACTTTCATCCTAGAAGAGTCTCATACTCCTATAGACAATCCTCCATTCTCTTACACCATTTTATTTGAGATGGCTAGACAAATTGTAACCATGCTCTCTTGTATTCTAGGATACACCACTGATGAACATGTAGATGAGCCAATACTTGCTTTCCTCTCTATTTTTTGACCAGGCAAGCCACCAGCTGTAGTTTTTAATTTTTCCTAGTTCTTGGCAGACAGAATCCATGATCAATTGATCAGATTTCCAAATGAAAGAGTATTCAAATACCCTTCAGTATTGTTCCACATGTTCTAACTTTTTCAAATCAGACAAGTTTCTAGTCAACATCCAGAAGCTAGACACTAAGGGCCATCCTAGATCTATCATCTTTTGGACACCCTTGATCCAAAAGTATTCCACTATTTTCAGCTATAAGGAGTTCATTGATTCCTTTGTTCATCTAGTTGTAAATATGCTAAGCAGTGGCAATCAACCAAGATCACTGATGAGATAAAAAGAGTTTTGCAATTGTCCAAAAATAGTAGAATAGGAGACTGGTATGTATACTAGGACCACACTAGGATATATGGATGCCATCTCACTCCCTATAAGCTACCCAAATATCTCCCCATGAGGATATTTGCATTAGAGTATATTAAACAGATTATAAATTCAAATGATGTAAATTTTTTATCAGCTAGGAAGAAAACATAGTTCAAGATAAAAAAACCAGCTTGGTTTGTTTATCTATAATAATAGGGAGGCTAGAGAAGAAGCAGAGAAGTGCTTAGAGGAAATGAATTTCAATAACAGTTTCATGTGGCAATATGACCCTTTAGGTGTCATAAACAAACTCAGACTCAAATTCAAATTGAGTCCTTTTATGCATTACTCTAGAACAAACATTGTAAAATATGCCAACCAGATAGAATAGTTGGAAAACACCTTGATATATCTGGAGAAACAAATGGATACTAGTTCCAGTCTGCATACTCCAGCCCTGCAGGACAAGAATGTAAAAAGGACCAGAGAAGACGGCTCTTGTTCAAACATAGATACAACACATGATAGATTTGAAATCATGTAGATGAAGAAGCCCAAGCTAAATCTTGTAAGTGAGCAAGAGGAGACAATTGAGATAGTGAAGACACTTCAAATCATGGATACAGATACAAGGGTCATAGAGTGTACAGCTCCAATAGTTTCAGAGGAAACTCATAAGCCTTCCTCCTCTAATACTCAGAGCATTTAGAAACAACTTAGAATTGAGCTCTCATCATCAAGCAAACCAATGGATAAGGGAAAGGACATAAAGGAGAAGTATAAAGAGATCAAATTAAGAAATGAGGCACTGAAAGCTGAAACATATGCCTAGTATTTGAAATTAACTCCTAGCAATTAGAATAGGTTAATGTCAGCTTTTGACATTAAAACCATTAAAATGCAAATGACCTTTTTGTAGCTTACAGGCCAACAACCTAAGTCATCAATAGATTACAGGAAGACAAAGTTTGGAGTTTTGGCTAGGGATGTTCATCCCATAGATTAGAATGAATTTCATAAGAAAGCGAGAGAAATGATATGCTCAACAATGACCAACAAGGCCATGAGTGTTCAAAAACTTCAAAATTATGTAGACAACATCACAAAACAGTTTAAGCTAGAGAAATCATCCTCACAAGCAAAGGATAATAGAATCAAGTCACTAGAAGACTTGGTTATTGAGATTGACTACAATCCAAATGACATCAAGGCAGCAAAAAGAAAAATAAAGGCATTGTTTCATTGAAGATGCAATTGAATTTTCCTCCTTTTGAACAACCATAGACCAAGGAAGTTCTAGAAAGCCAAAGCCAAAAGGATGAGATGATGGAACTCCTTCTTCAATTAAATGATCAATTGAAAGAAATGGAGAATGAAATGGACAAGTTAGTACATGAGAAACAGGACAGCATTGAGACAACTACTGCCACTGCTATTCCTACAGATACTACAACAGTTCCTTCTACTTTGGTAGCTTCATTGACCCCAGCAACTCCACTAGCTACAACACTTCCAACTGCAGCAACAACTACATCAACAACAGGTTCAAAAATAGCAGCAGCTCATCCTAGTGATGAAGCAACTAAACTGGTCAAAACCATGGAGGATATCCATCCAAACCACTGAAATAAATAGGCTTAAGGAACAAATGAAAAGTCTAGAGGATGAGAATAAATTGGCTCAGATTATGCATAAGAATGAAGCTCAAAAGTCAGACAGGTTAAATGAAAGGATATAGAAGTTGGAGAAAGAGTTAACACTGAAAGAGCCACTAGCCCAAGCAAAACAAATTTTATGGGCCAATATCATTGACTCAGTCAATGATATTTGGCCATCTATATAGGTGATATTTGAACAAAATGACTTGGTCAAAGAGGCTGGTAAGACAATTCAAAGGGTTAGGGCCAAAATTGGAAATATGACAGAAGAAGCCTCAAGAATAATCCAGTTCCTTAACTCAAAGAATAAGTATGAATTACAGGAGCTTGGAATAGCTGGCAGAACTGGAACCATACTTGAGGTAAAAAAGGTAATCACCAAGAGAAACCTGATGTTACAACTTGAGTAGAAGTGCCGAACGATGGAGCTAGCAATAGGCAGGTTCATGGTCAAATTTGATGCTTTGAAGCAGAAAGGTCTGCCTAATCCATTGGTAATTAATGACAGGTTAATGCCATATGAAGACTATGATAAGAAAATTAGAGAAGTGGAAAAGGAACAAGCCAATAGTTCCTCCATGAAAGGGATGCCTACATGAAAAGTCCTTTACCAAACTTTTGAGAACGTCTTTTGCCTCCAACATGAGGTAAAGCATATTTTTTTAAACAGGCCCACTTTTGCAAAATACACAGAAGCTAATGAAATCTACAGAGGAATGGTAAATATTAAATTACCAGATGTAGAGGCTTGGGAAAAGTTGAATGATTTACTATGAAGATCAAAAGTAAAACAGGTAAGAGAGCAATGCAAGGTAAAACAACAGATCAACTAAGTCAAAGAGTATCAGTTAAAAGGTAGAGTAAAAGGACAGCTAGCATGGAGCAACAACTAAAGAGAGAAAGCAACAAAAGATCAAAACATCAAACAACAAATCAGTAAAGGAAGGGACAACTAGCTTTTTAGTCTCCTAGGTATCTCTATCTTCTTGCATGAAGATATTTTATTTTCCTTGAATAATTCCTAAAACAATTTAGGATATTTTGTAACTATTTTTTGTATAAATAATTCATAATTAAAGTATAGAGTGTGGATTGCTGAACATTTCTATAGAAATTATTGATCTGAAAACCTGAGGGTTTATTGTAACATTTTCAAGTCAGTTGACTGGACTGAGTAATAAAGGCATTGCATTACATGATTCATGTGTTGGGCCACTGCAGTGAAGTATCTTTCATTTGTTTAATTGTTATTTTCTTAAGTATTTCACATACATACACGTTTTCCAATTTAAATGAAATAACTGGAATTTTACTTCAGAATTTGTTTAAGTACACTCTATCTTGAATAGTTATTCATTTTAATGTTTTAATTTGATATCCAAAGTAGGGAATTCTTAATTGCTCCCTAGTTTTGATTGACCTCTTTCATTTCCTTCATTATCTAGTTTGAGGAATCCTTAACTATGCCTTGACCCCGATTGAAAAACCACTTCACCATCCAGCCTAAAAGATTTGAATTTACTCAGCTACCTTGCCCTATGAACACTATCGTTAGAACTTGATTCAATCATGTTTTCTTGACATTTGGACCCCATAGCTCAATGGTAAAAGAAATTTATTTATCCATCTAAATCAGTTATTCGACCACCAAATCAAATAAAAAACCAACCAATCTTAAATAACTAACCTAAAATCAATTAACTCAACAAAGTTAAATCATTAAGAGAGAGCCCTCTCTTAGCATTAGGAAGGCTAGATCCTGATCTCAAAAGTAGGTTTGTGGTTACATCTATTATTTCTTTCATGAAAACCCTAGAGAAATTTTAGAGTGATAACATAGTGGCGACCATACTGGGGACGAGTCCTCAGTTCAGTAAAGCTTAAAGGAAATCCTAAATCTCATCTTTGCACCTTAAGGCCATTTAGGGTTGTAAAACATTTCATTAAAAAATAAAAAAATGAAAATTTTGGCTTCCAAAAGAACATACTATACCAGGGCACATCCAAATCCAAACCCTGCTATAATTGTTGATAATCAAGACAAAGTTTTAAGAAAAAAAAATAAAGTAGAAAGTCAAGAAAGCATTAGTTAGCTAAGCAAAGCAAATTCACTTCCTAAAGAGTTATCAAACTTAGAGGATCTTCAATTTGATTTACCGTGTGAGAATTCATTGTTTCATACCAAATATGAAACTTCGGTCCGTGATACTGCAACAGACCCTAATTTTATTCAATTTATTGAATCAAAGAAGAATACGATACATCCTGATTTAGATCAGCATGTTCTAGACACTTTTGACAAACTTGATGCTTTAACCTCAAATTTGATAAGACACATAGATGAAGCCTATTTTCAATAGTGAGTTGAATTAGCTGCCCTAATTGCTGCTACTCCTAAGCCTTCTACCTTTCCTTCAGAGTCTGTAAATTCATCTTTATTTATTACCACCTCATCTATTATTTCCACTACACTTCACTCCACAGAATCATTCATCCCCAAGCTCCCTCTTCAACCCAGAGTTTTATTTCCATCTCCAAATACTCCAAGTTCGTCTTGTACTACTTTTGGTGCATTTTCTAGCCCTTCAAGCTCAGCTGTAAGCCCTTCAAGTTTATCTTCAAGCACTACCACTTTACCTCCTAGCCAAGCTAGAATCTTAGCCATGGCTACCAGATATGCTCCTTTCACTTTACTAGCTCAACTACATGTGATGCCCCAAGACTACCAGAGCAAAATCTTTCAGTTTGATGGTACTATGCTACACAACAACATGTAAATAAAATGAATGAGTCTTTTGAATTACATGAAATTGATGAAGAAGATGTATAAATGAGATTATTTGCACAAACACTAGTAGGAGATGTCAAGAAATGGTTTAAATATTTATTTGCTGGTCATATTACTGATTTACTGGATTTCCATAGATTGTTTATCAATAGATGGGAAAGGAAGAAAAACCATTTACAAATATTGTTTGAATATGAAAACGTTAGAATAGATCCTAATGAATCTGTTCAGGATTGTTGTACTAGGTTTGACAATATTTACAATGCAATCCCTGCAAATATTAAACCTCCACCAGACTTGGCACTAATCAAATTCCCTGATGGTTTTGACACTGATATGTCGTACCAATAGAGAGAAAGAAATCCTTCAACTTTAGAATAAATGAAGAGTGTTGCAGTTAGTGTAGAAGCTAACTTGTTGGCTAAAAGAGATAGAATGAGGAATTAAAGGAGAGTTACCATTAAGGAAGAACCATCCACTTCAGATGTTAAAATAGACACTTTGGCTAAAAATTTAGAAACATTAGTGGATAGATTAGAAATTATGGAAAGAAAACCACAATGGGATAATCAACAACAAGGTCCTCAAATAAGAAATCCAAACTTTAGTAAGAATCCCAATACTAGTAAGCCTATAGAAGGGCCACCTAATCAAAATATTAGGCCACCTTTCCAAGAAAACTATGTTGAAAGTTCTCACCAAAATGAAGAAGATGAAGACACTCAGATTAACTTAATGGGAATAAATGATGGTAATACTATTTTTCTTACCTGAGAAGAAAAAAAAATATGCACGTTACAACAATTATAGTTACAATCTGGAGAGTACTTTGATTATAAACAAGGTTATGAATTTTCCATTAATGAAGTTCATAAGAAATATAACCTTAGGAGTAGGAAAAACACAGAAGCCCCTACTAACCAAGAAAACAGTGAGAGCTCCTATAACCAAAGTGCTGCAAATTCTCTCTAGGGAAACCCAAAAAACTCTCACACTAAAGATTGCAGCTAGTCCAAAAATTGTAGACATTACAGATACTGCTAACAAAACTTCAGCTAACATTCAAAAATTAGCTGTTGTTAAAACTTTAAAGGGTGTCCAAGCTTCAAATTCTATTCAGATGTCAACTGCTTCCCAAACTATTCCAAATCAAAAAATTGAAAATAGTAAAACAATGGATACCCAAACACAAACTGAATTACCAACTGAAGATAAGAAAGATAAAACTACACAAACTCCAATTTCTTAGGAAGAAATCATTCAGTTAGGCAAAATATAGACTCCTTTTAATATTCAAACTAAAATTGCCAAATTAAAAATATCAGTTCCTTTAACATAATTGATAAGAAATGATTCTTACAAAGCCCAAATCACTAAAACACTGAATATAGATGAAGGAGAGGACTCCATTAATCTAAATGATGACCAACCATAATTAATCTTTGGTCCTGAGGTAAATGGAAAACATGAAAAAGGTGGTGTTCCTCCATTCTACATTAGCTTGACTATACATGATCAAATCTTGCACAATGCAAAATTAGATGCAGGAGCATCTCACAATTTAATGCCTAAAGAAATCATGGAAACATTGGATTTAGATATAACCAGACCATATAAAGATCTTTTCTCTTTTGATTCAAGTAAAGTCAAGTGCCTAGGCCTGATAAAAGATCTGTGTGTCACTCTAGTACAATACCCATGTAAGAGTATTGTCATGGATATTGTAGTTGTTGATATCGCTCCAACGTATGGAATTCTATTGTCTCGCTCATGGGGAGAAATATTCTAGGGATCTCTACAGTTAGACATATCTTATGCCACAATTTTAGTATTTGGTCAGCCCAAATTTTTTTATAGAGAAACTTTAACGAAATATATGGTCAATAGTACAAATAAACCATAGAACTATCCTATTGATTATGTACATTCAGATATGGATTCTTTCATTTTATGTAATTTAGACACTGAAAAGGACAATAACGCAATTGTCAAACAAGAACATACAAAACTTGACATTGAAAATATATTTCATGAATCTAGGTGGCACTTAGACTTTGATGGTTTAGTGAATAGATTAGAAGCAGGTGCAGGAGTTTGGATTCATAATATGGAAAATAATCATTCTGAAGGTTATGCCTTTATATTAAACTTTAAATGCACAAACAACATGGCAGAGTATGAAGCTTTAATCTTAGGATTGCAAATTGTGAGAAAAATTGGAGCCAAGAGAGTTTCTATCATGGGAGACTCTTAATTGATGATAAACCAAATTAGAGGAGAGTATTCTGTGAATAATATTAGACTTAGCCAATACAGAGAAACTATTATAGATCTAATTAAAGAACTACTTGAAATTGATTTTGCTGTTATTCCTAGGAAACAGAACATGCAAGCCCACGGTTTGGCTACTTTTGGTAGCACTTGTAGATTACATTTTTAGCCCAATCACCAATACACTATAGAGGTGAGACACAAGGCTATTATACCTGATAATCTGAAATATTGGCAGACTTTTTTACAAGATTCTCAAATCTATGATTTTATGAATGTTGAGGGAGAATTCCAAAACTGTAACATAGATACTGATTGTACAATAGATGACATCATAGATGGTGAGATAGATGTAAATATTGTAGATAAACCCACTAAATTCACTAAAGTAGAGATAGACAACTTAGAAAAAGTAGAAATAGAAGAATTAGTTAATGATGATTTTGAGATTTTAAACGCTAGAAATAATTTTTGCCTAAGGAATTAGTCCCATTAGAATATTTGTTTGATTCAAATGATGTAGCTAGAAAACCAAAAATGGAGCCTTTGAGATCAGACATGGAAGAATGCAACCTAGGAACAGAGGAAAAAACTAAGCTCATTAAATTATCCAAAGCATTACCTCCAACTGAAAAGCGGAAATACATAAGTTTGTTTAAAGAATTTCAAGATGTCTTTTCCTGGAGTTATGAAGACCTCAATTCTTATGACACCAACATTATTCAACATAAAATACCCATCAAAGAAGATCAAAAACCCTCTAAACAAAAGCTTAGGAGGATTAATCCAGTTCTTATGCCATTGATTGAAAAAGAAGTAAAAAGGATGTATGAGGCACAAATCATAGCACCAATTAGATATTCATATTGGGTATCAAATTTAGTCACCACTAGAAAGAAAACAGGAGAAATAAAACACTGTGTTAATTTCAGAAACTTGAATAAAGTATCACTGAAGGACAACTATCCCCTCCCTAAAATGGACCACATTCTCCAGGGGATAGTAGGGTCATCCAAAATTTCATTACTTGATGGATTCTTTGGATACAACCAAATCTTAGTTCAATCAGAGGATCAAGTAAAGACTGCATATACCACTCCCTGGGGTACTTTCATGTATTTGAAAATTCCTTTTGGATTGATGAATGCTGGAGAAACATTCCAAAGAGAAATGGACATAGATTTTACAAAGTAAATCCATGAATTTTTGGTTGTTTACGAAGATGATATCACAATGTTTTCCAAATTAGATAATAAACATCTAGATCACCTAAGAAGAGTATTCATAAAATGTAGAAAGTTTGGCATTTCTTTGAATCCCAAAAAGACACTCTTTGGGCTAGAATAAGGTAAACTCCAGGGACACATAATTTCAAAGAGGGCATTATAATTGATCCAACTAGAATAGAGGCAATCCTAAACATCACTCATCCTAGGAACATTAAAGAATTACAATCATTCTTAGGTAAAATAATTTTTCTTCGAAGATTCATTTCTAACTTAGCAGAACTAATCAGAGAATTGAATAACATGTTAAAGAAAGATTCAACACTTAAGTGAACAGTAGAGGCTAAGTAGTCTTTTGAGGTAATCAAAGAAGCCCTTACTAAAACACGTGTCCTCATAAGTCCCTATTTCAAAAAATATTTTCTAAATTTTTCTTTTACTTCAGAACATACTATTCCAGCAGTCTTGTTGCAAAAGAATTATCAAGGTTATGAGAAGCCTATTGCATTTTTCAGTAAATATTTGGGAGATGCTACACTAAACTATAATATAATGGAAAAATAAGCACCCACTTTAGTGAAGGCTATTAAAGATTTCAGAGTGTACATTTTATACTCACACATAATTGCATATGTTCCAAATTCAGTAGTAAAGGACATCCTAACACAGGATGGGCCTGAAGGAAAAAGAGGCAAATGGATTGCCACTATTTTGGAATATGATATGGAAATAAAGCCTACAAAACTAATCAAAGGCCAAGGTTTAGCTAAACTCATGGCTGAATCAAACTTTCAGGCATTAGATATAAATTTTATTGGTGCTCTAGATGATCAGGAAGAGATGGCGACTCCACAAATTAGTGAAGCTTTTTTAGATTCACCTTGGTATACAGATATCATATTTTATTTACTAAATTTACAAGCTCCTCCTGGTTTATCTAGAACTAAAGGTAGATTGTTGAAAATGAAAACAATGAAATATTGTATCATAAACAATGCTTTATTTTGGAAAGATAATGGTGGCATTTTGTTGAATTGTTTATTAAAAGATGAAGCAGACAAAATTATGCAAGAATTTCATGTAGGATATTGTGGAGGACACCTATACTAGAAAACAACTACTGATAAGATTTTAAGGGAAGGCTTTTGTTGTCCCACCCTTTTTGCAGATGTCAAGAAATATGTGACCTTCTGTCACAAATGCCAAATCTTTGAAGCCAAGAAAAATCTATTTCCTTTACCCCTCAAGCCCATCTCCACAGAAATCCCATTTCAACAATGGGTTCTAGACTTCATTGGTGAAATTCATCCATTGTCCTCAACCCAACATAAATGGATTTTGACAGCCACTAATTACTTCAATACATGGATAGAAGGCATCCCTTCTAGACAAGCCATAGATTCTATCATCATCTCATTCCTTGAAAACAATATCCTTTCAAGATTTGGATGCCCACAAAAGCTCATTATTGATAATGCAGTTTCCTTCAAATCTAAGAAAACGGTAGACTTTTGTAACTGATACCACATTACCCTTGGTCATTCCATACCCTATTACCCTCAAGGTAATGGACTTGTAGAATCCTTAAACAAAAGCCTTGTTAATATCATCAACAAACTATTAGAAGACAATAAGAAGACCTTGAACAAAAAGTTGGTTAATGCCTTATGGGTAGACAAACAAAAAGGTCCATTGGTACATCTCCTTATCGACTAGTATATGGAATGGATGTTGTTTCCCCATCCTCTTTAGGAGTACCAGTGATGAAAATGATTCAAGAAATGTTGGTAGAATCCAATGATATCCAAAGGAGGATAAATCAAACAACATATTTGTAGCAAACCAGGGAAGAAGTTTATGTCAAATCCCAAGTGATCCAAGATAAAATCAAAAATATTTTTGACAAGAAAACCAAAGCTGATGATTTTTACATAGGTGATAAGGTACTCAAATGGGATTCTAGGAGAGAAGATAAGGGTAAACATGGTAAATTTTATTTCTTATGGCAAGGCCCTTATATCATCTATGGTTAAAGAGGTAACACTGCCTTTTTCTTGATGCAGTTAGATGGAACAGATCTACCGAGTGGAGAAATCAATGGTATAATGTTGAAGCATTATTTGTCCCTAGATTAACATTAGTTAATTTCTTTACTTTGCTCATTGTACATAACATTGCAAAGTTTAAATTCGATTGGATGATTATCTTTTGAGGTTGAAACCTGAAGAACAAGGCCCTAAGCTTTGAAAGGTGTACCATCATATGTATGAATGAAGTAGATCATAGAGAAGCAATTACAAGGCAACCACAGTCAAACTTTCAAAGGTTACTGATCTTAAAGTACTTGACATTTCACCAGGAAATGCCATCCCCATGTGGAGCCATGGTTAGGATCCTATAATAATAGGATTCATAATTTTGAATTGGCTATGATTAGTCTTGTAATATTGTACATACTTTTTCTTTCTGAAAAATGTTTTCCCATATTAAAAATAAAAAATGTAAAGAGGGTGAGTCCTAAAAGAAAAATCAAAGGACTAAAATAAAAGGATAAAAAAACAAAATAAGATATGAACCCCACCAAAAGAGATAAAAAATAGATTCTGAAAGTGATGCAAATTCAAATGCCACTACTTTTTACTTTGCCTTTCAAAAATAAGGTTGTGTGCAGCTTGTCAAAAATGGCACAATCCATGATGTTCAAATAGTTTAATCTTGATTCATTCATGCTTTAAATTTCATGTTGATAGTGTTAGCTCCTAGATTTACCTTAGGCTAAAAAGGTAGGATCCAGGAGAGGGCTCTCTCCGGGTCAATCTCAACGAATTATGATCACTAAGGGTTTGAGATAGACTGATATAACAACTGATGTTAGGCTAGGTATAGGTACAAAGGAATTTTTTTGAATAGCTTGATGATTTTGTGGGCTCTAAGGGAAAAGATTTTGGGTGCAGGGAATGAGGCCCAGTCTTGCAAGGGTCTCGATGGGGCAAGGTAGGCAACAATATTTGGCACTCTAAATCAAGTGATATGGATGAATTCAAACAAAGGAGGGGCTGAATAGGGCAAGGGAAGCCATGGATCCTCTCCAAATAGTTGAAAACATCAAGAAACTAAAGCAAAATTCAAGTAGAGCACTGCAATTTCAATGTATTCTACTTACACTCTTATTCGTTTAGTTGAGAAGAAATAAAGGGAAATGATACATATAACACATGAATAAATTCACAAAGACATAAGAGAGCACTATACCAAAACAAATGCCACATGGATCCCAAAAAGTACTCAAACCCTAGTCTCAATTCCTTAGCCAAAATGCTGATAAGAGTGTATAATGAAGCTCAAGGCTTTCTCAAGAGTCCAACCCTGAAAATGACTGAGAAATTACATGATATATACAAGCCTAACTCATTCCCATGCCTCTAGGGGTCGAGCTCATCATTCTAGGAGCTGTTTCAACCATATCTAAACAAGGAACTGAAAAATAGGCAATGAAACAACTTGCCTCTATATGAAAGGAAATTGATTCATTCACTATCTTTTCACTTTTTAGTGAATGAATCTACATGGATGAGTAAAAATGTGCCAAAATTACATCAAAGTCATGAATTTACATCAAGATAAATCAAGATTTACATGAAAAAGTGAAACTAGCCAAAACTAAGCGAAATTCTGAGCTGCTGAGTGAAAAATAGGCCAAATTCCCCTATGTGCCGCCCCTGAAATCTCTATCCGTAGCACAAATTTGAGGCTGATGTTGAGGGACTTAACGAAGTCCAAATTGAGCTCATGATACCTAGTTGGAAATCCCTACCTATATACTTTCTAACCCAAGTGGAAGTACTAGATTTGGTGTCCATTTTCCCCTCCAAACATCCAATCTCCCAACACTACTTCCTGTGGGTGCAAAAGGTGGCAGAAAGGTCATTTTTTGTGTGTTTTTGACCCTTTAGGCAACCCATAACTCAATGAAATCGTTAGGTAATTCATGAGCATGCATATATTTTCATAACAAATCCAGAAATTCAAAGTTTTCCTCTCGAGGATCTCCCAATTATAAGCGCACGCCAAGCGGCGCTACGCGTTGGGCAGGAAAATCTGTTTTGAAGCCCAAAAATTCAAAATTGACAAAATTTTCTCCAAATTTGATGAAATTTGGACTGAAGGTCCATCAAGTATCATGCTTAGCTAATGAAGCTTTGGCCAAGATTCGGAGCCTATCATGCCTTTTGCATCGTTTTAGTGCTCTCCTTAGTCTTGCCGTCAGGATTTTGATCCTTGCTTTGCAAAACATGAGTTCGTGCCCAATAATGGTTTTTCATGTGCTCGAGAATGTTATTGTCCTTGTTTTCCTTCACCAACAGATTCTAAAGATGAATGTTGACCCTCTCAAGCCAAATGTCTCGATCAGCCTCGATCTCCTGCTGAATGGGTGTCATCTCATTTAGGCTTCTTTGGGCAGCCTTGGTGATTTTTCTTTATGTTTGTCACCTCTATGAGGCCTCCTAGGTGCATGTACCTCTGTGGGAGAGTCACTATGTGTCTCTTCTTCATGATCATATGATGGATTAGATGCCATTTCTACTAGTGGATGAACTGTCTTGATGAGAAATAGGTGATTTATGATGTGTTTTGATTTTTGCCACCAAGGGAAGAGTGATACAAGGGACTGTAGAGGGAGGGAAAATAAAGGATTTTAGGACTGTTAGGATAGGGTTTATTTAGGGAAATAGGGGATTAGGGAGTGATATGGGAGTTTTAGGAATAACAGATAGGGTTTGGGAATTTGTATTTTAGGAATTGGAAAATGGGAATTGGGATAGGGATAGATGATTTTTAGGAATATGAGAGTTTAGGGAATGGGGGGAATAAGGTGAGAAAATGAGTGAAGGATTGAAAGGGTTAGGGAATGGCAAAATGAACTTGACAGCAAAATAACCACAACAAAAAAGTCTATGCAACAATTTCTTGAGAAATGGCCAAAGGGTAGGGTTTGATCTTCCTATTAAACAACCACCATAAATTAAATGGAAAACTCCTTTACTAACAGTGATGTGAGCTTAACTTACTTGCACAGTGGAAGTGTTGAGAATTTTGGGAAATTTGATGAAGTTTTGGAGTGAAATAGGCTTGGCAGCTCTATGCGACGTGCCTCAAACCCAATGTGCCGTGCCTTCTCTATGCGTTGCGCCAGTGTAAATTTACTCTAGAAATTGCAGCCCAATGCGCCGCGCCACTTGCCCAATGCGTAGCGATTTTTCCAAAAGACTTTTGGAGGCCTTCCTTGTGTCCCAATTGGGCATAGGATAGCTAGTTGGAACGGTATTTGAGTCTACTTTTCAACCCAACAAGAATTTTTCAATTTGGAGTTAATTTGCCCTATCAAAAGTCAAATCTCCCAAGACTGGTCAAAATGTGCCAAATGAGGCTGCCTCAAGGCACAGTGCTATTGCAGTAAACTTTTGAAGGTCTTCCTCAACTCCAAATTGAGCTCATGATAGCTCATTGGAAAATTATTTGTGTCTATTTATCATTTGAGCCATCAAGAAATTCATTTGGCCAACCAAGATAAGAGGAAACTTGATTTTCCCAAGGTCACTTTAGAGGTGCATCAATTCTCCCGAGACAACTGTATTTTTGACATTTCTCTAAAACCATGACACATGTGTAAAAAGTGAAGGAGGTTTTTATTCCTTGGCCTATGTTGGACAACAAACTCTCTCAGTTTTTCCAAATTCATCTTTTATTGCTTTGAAACATCATTGGAGTAAAACCTATCCCCATGTGTGGAACAGGGGGTTTGTCGAAATGAAGCAAAATGAAGGGGATAGGGGGCTTCTAAATTCTTGAGGAAATTTTGAGAAGTAGGGATGGATGTTAGGAAATAGGGGAAAGTGTAATTTAAGAGATTGAGTGAGGGGAAGGTGTCTAAAAGGGAAAAACATAGGTCTAGCCTAGAAAATTGCCAAGTTGTAGCAAGAAACTAGGGTTTGTGCAAAAATGAGGAATTTGAGGGATTTCAGTGATGGGAAGTGTTTAATAAGGTACATTAAGGATAGGAAAATGTGTATGAACATCAGGATACAAGGTTTGCTGATGATTTGACCATCCAAGAGAAATTACCTTCAAAACCCTAGGAGAGGGAAATGAACCTTGCCTAGGCACAACTGAAACATGAACAAGGTGTAAAATGACCCAGTGGAACTTGACATGATGATGAAAACCCTCTGAATGCTGGTACGCTCAGCTGAATGGTGACATGGACTGACATTTGGACAAATTTGCAAGGAGTAAAAGTAAACCCTAGACGTGATACCTAGTGACCAAATTTTGCTTAAAGACTCACTGAAATGACAAAATTTGACCTTGACACCTTAAAAGCGCTTTGTAACAGCATGTTTGATCAGTGGAGGAAGGCTGCAAAGACTGACACTAACAGATAGATAGAGAATAAAGATATAGCCAAACTATTTAGTCTTGGAAAATCAGTAGTTAGGTAGAGAATAATAAGAGCTCATTAGTTTAATCTGAGCCATTGGAAGTTATAAGGTTATAATTATATAGTTTGCTTATCAAAGCCATGGAGAACACATGAATATAGGCCTCACAGGAGAACACATCAATCCTACTACAATTTCCATGGAGAACACATCAATCCAGGCCTCATAGGAGAACACATCAATCCTGCTACAATCGCCATGGAGAACACATCAATCCAGGCCTCATAGGATAACACATCAATCCTGCTAAAATCACCATGGAGAACACATCAATCCATGCCTCACAAGAGAAAACATCAATCCTGCTACAATTGCCATGGAGAACACATCAATCCAGGCCTCACAGGAGAACTAATCATCCTACTACACAAGAGAGCGAATCATCCTGTTCCACAAGAGAGCGAATCATCTTGTCCCACAAGAGAGCGAATCATCTTGTTCCAGTGCACACCACCAGGGGAGGGTGAGTCACCCTGTGGTCATAGGTTGCTCTAGTGAGAACCACAAGCCCTCAGCTCCCAGAGCTCAATGTATGCAACATGCAGAACCCTTGTACAAGGGGTTCTTGACAACTCCAAGTCATATGGGAAAATCATAGATTAGATATTTCCTCGGGGCTTTGACAAGATGTATCGACCTGTACATCATCTTAATGTGATGAAGCCTCCTTGCTCATCAACTTACCATATCCCAAATGATGTCTATCTGTTGGAGCAATCGAAGAATACGGTATTCCTCAATAATCGAATCCCACCTCTGGTTGTTATAGAGAATCACAGTGGTATGTGTTCAAACAGCTCACTTAAGAGCTTCCCCAACCAAGCAGCTTCATACAAGATCATACTCGTAGATATGTATCTAGTCTCGGTGGTGCTTATGGAAACCGACTTTTGCTTCCTACTCATCCATTATATCAAAGTAGATTATAAAGAGAAACATCACTAAAAAGTGCTCCAGTGATCCTCCACATTACCTGCCTAATTAGCATTCGAATAATCATGCAGTTTCATATTTCCGGCAATGTATCTCAATCCATGAGAGATTGTGTCTTGATGACATCTCAAAAGATTCTTGGCACCAATCTAGTGAGGCTCAACCAAATATGAGCTCACAATGCTAACTGCAAAACATATGTTCGAATAGAGGTTCACCAAGAACATCAACGCAAATGAGTTTTTGAAACTTAGAGGCATTTCCCAAATTTGGTTCGACATCACTACCATATAACTTCTTAAAGTTAAGATCCTTGAGTTAGTCATAGGCTTGCAGTCCATCATACCAAATCTTTTCAGAATCTTCACCACATATTTTCCTTGAGATAGGAAAATTTCCCTTGGCTTCTGCCACACTTCAAGTCCTTGGTTCTTCATTTCAAATTCATAAGCCAACTCCCTCTTACATTTGTGAATGAAAGGGTATGAACATGTTAGAAAGAGGTCATCCACATACAACACCAGTATGAGAGGCTTGTCATCTTCAACCTTAAGGCAACGGTTAGGATCATCTTCACTCCTAGTGAATCCCAGCTTCATCAAGTAGGTATCGATCCTCTCATACCATGCTCGGGGTGTTTGCTTCAGCCCATAGAGAGCCTTATTCAACCTGCATACATCAGATTTTCAATCATAAATCTCAAATTCTTTAGGTTGCTCCACATAGACCTCTTCTTTGATCGAACCATGAAAGAACGCGGTCTTGACATCCATCTGATGTAGGTTCCATCCTTGTGAAGCCACAAGGGCTATGATCAAGCAGATGGTCGTATATCTGGCAATAGGTGCAAATATAACATCATAGTCTATACCTTCCTTTTGGGAGAAACCATGAGCAACAAAATGAGCCTTATACTATTCCCTACTTCCATCTGCTGCAGCTTTATCTTGTAAAGCCATTTTGAAGTAACAATTGTCTTGTCCTAGGGTCTCAGAACTACTTCCAAAACATAATTCTCCATAATAGACTCATATTCTTTGGTCATAGCATCCTTCCATACTTAATGCTTGACGACATCTGAAAATGATGAAGGCTCATTTTGTATGATCATGCTCATGATGGGCAGGTATCCCTGATACCTGTTAGGTTTCTTACTTTCACGGAAGGTTCCTCGGGGTGTAGCATGTCCTTTAGCATCGTCAGATATCCCCCTAAGCCATGAAGGCCTCTTCCTAGAAGAGGAAGCCTTAGGTGGATAAATAGGATCCATGGGTTCCTCCGCATCAAGCATTGTTACATCATCTACCCATAGAGACAGCTTCCACAATCATACAGTTCTTCCTTTCTGCCACACCATTCTGCTTAGGAGTATGTGGTGTAGTAGTCTCCCTCTTAATGCCAGCCTCAGATATGCTTGAGTGAACCAACTGTAATATATCGGAGGTCTTGCTTTGGCTTGAGGGGAATGGTCCCCTTTTGAGCTTTCCTTCGGCACATCCTAGACATACACCTTCTTTCTCTACTCAAAATTTGGGCATCCCTGTCACCATTTGTCTTACACCAAGTAGAGGTTTATAATGAAGGGGGGCAAACCTCTGATGCCAAAGTTTGGACTAAAGAAATGTGTCATAAGACATTACACCTAGCAGACTTCCATCGACCTAATATAATGAATCAACACAAAACCAAAGAGTAAGGGCATATTTAACATTATTTTTCCATATACGTAACTTTCCATCACTGAAGGTTACCTTGTAGCCTTTGTCTTCCATTGCCGAGATGGACACCAGGTTCTTTTTGAGGTCAGGTGCATTTAATACATCCTAGAATTTCTAGCCTTCTTGAATGGTTGTCCTCTTCCTTGATTCCCAACTCTCCTCTCACCTTTTCTATTGAATTTGTCATTCCTTTGATTGCCATCAAAGGGATTTTGATCATTGTCCCGATGTGAGTCCTTTCTATCAGGGCACTCCCTTGCATAGTGACCTGTTTTATCATAGATGTAACATTATCCTTTTCTTCCACCCTTAGGTCCAACCTTTCCTTTTGATTTATTCCTAGAATTATTTCTTTTCTTAGCATGAGAAGAAAACATAGTAGGAGGACCTTTAGGCATGGGCATTTCTTGCTCTTCTACCCTTGTTTCTTCTTGAATGCATATAGCCATTAATTCCTTGAAACCAGGAATTATATTATTATTCAGAAGAGTAGTCCTGAACACATACCATTTGGATGGTAATCCTCCAAGAGTCGTGAGTTCCATTTCTTTGTCAGTAATAGTCTCCCCAATAGATAGGAGATCATTCTTGATCTCGGTGATTCTTAAGAAGTATGCTTGCATACTCTCAACTTTACCCTTCTTGATTTCCCTCAGCTTATTTCTAAGAAACAAAACTTGATTTGCATCATTGACTTTAAATAAACTCACCAGTCTATCGTATATTTCCTTGGAGGTGTCCAATTCAGAGATGTAGGCCACCAAGTGCTTGTCGATAGAGTCCCAGATGATTTTCTTTGTTTTGACTTCTCCTTTTTTCCATTTGTTCTAGGCAGTAGCAGATGCATTTGAAGGAGGCTCAACAATATTACCTCTTACATGGTCCAACACTCCTTGATCTTCTAGGGTTAGATCGATAGACATCTTCCATCCATGATAGTTAGCTTTCTCACCAAGCTTGTCTTCGGTAGGAAAGAGTGTTGAGGACCCCATAGTTCTTTTAAGATAGCCTTGCTAATCTTTCCTTCGGTGATTGCTCTTGCTCTTGCTCGGGCTTTGTCTTCACCTCAGCTTTGATTCTATGCTATGTTATATTATGTTCTATGCTTATAACAGTTTACTTCTTTTTCTTATTATATTCCATAGATTAGCAATCACATGTACATAAAGTAAAGTGCAGGTAGAACATTAAACGATCAACAGAAAACAAGCCAAGACAAGAGACACAAGATGTGGCGGCTAGCCAAGGACAAACCTCACAATGTGTGGTGAAACCCTTTGATCAAATATTCTTTTATCTTCAATAATTCAATAGAGAGAAATAGTACAATAACTCTGATTTATATCAGTAGTAGCAAAGCGTAGATCAGCAGCATCAGCATTAGCGGCTTCATCATCAAAACTAGGGCAGTCGATATCTCACAAACCGACCATCGGATCAGCTTGATTCCACCACCAATCGTTGCAGACTTCAGAGGAGGTTTAGATGATCCTACAACACAATTCAGATGAGGAGATCTTCTGGTCGATGTAGGTCAAAATTTATTTCTGCAGTTGCAGCTTTAGTTTTAGTAGCTTCCTTCAAAATAGGGCAGTCGATATCTCACAAACTGTTTGTTGGATCAACTTGATTCCACCACCAAAAGTTGCAGCCTTTAGAGGAGGTTCATATGAACCTACAGTGCAGATCATAAGAGGAGGTTTGATGGTCCACGCTATTCAAAGTTTGGATCTTTAGTTGCAGCTTCATTTTCAGTAGCTTCCTTCAAACTACTGCAGTTGATATCTCACAAACCGTCCGTCAGATCGACTTGATTCCACCACCAAAAGTTGCAGCCTTCAGAGGAGGTTCAGATGAACCTAAAAATAGATCTGAAAAGGAGGTTTGATGGTCCATGCTGGTCAAATTTTGGATCTGTAGTTGCAGCTTAAGTTTCAGCAGCTTCCAGCGTCACATGTGTGAGAGAGAGGCCCTTTTCTGCGCAGTGGAGAAGAGACTCTTTTCTGCGCAGTAGAGAGATAGAGATGTGATGAGATGAGTGAATGAAAATGAGGAAAATTCCTCCTATATTTATAAACAACTATTGATGTTTGAATAGATGTGACTGTTGGGCTTCTGAGCCTACATGAGTTGTAGGTTGTCTTTATAATAATTCCATAATCAAAATAAATTCATATCTCCATGAATACTTATCGGAATCGGATGATCTTTAGATCAATCCTACACCTCTTGATGAGAGTAATCTAATGAACATATTATAAGCCATGAATAAGATGACCCACATGAAGTTTGGCCCTAGTTGCCAATTTTAACAAATTTCTTCTAGTTTACACACACAGACCTCTTTATTACCAAGTATTTGACTTTTACGATGATTTTTCTACACATACCTAGTTGAATTATTTTCTATATCATTCTCTTCTCTATCTTCTTTATCTTATGCTTCATATTCTTATTCCCCTACAATCTCTTTGCTTTCATTTTTGTAGGTTCATCATTAGATTGTATTTATCTTTTTGGGCATATATCCTTTATCTATTGTAACATATATACATTCAACAATTTTGTGAAGTATTTTATTGTAACATTTGTACCCCTTGCTTCTCTAAGAGTATCCAATAATAATATCTTCATCTACCATTGGTTCAAATTTGCTAAGTTTGTCATCTTTTCTTTTGATATACAATTTACTTCTAAAGATCTTAAAATACTTTACAGATGTATGTCTTCCCTACAATAATTCATATGGTGTCTTATCACTCTTAACCCTTACATGGGATGCATTGAGTTTGTTGACCATTTTTTTCACTACTTCTCCCCAAAAATTATGAGGCACTCTTAACTCATCAAGCATTGAACGAGCCATTTGTTGAATAGTTCTATTTATTCTTTCAACTTCATTTTACTGAGGAGTTTTGGCTATAGAAAATGGTATTTTGATTCTATTATGATCACAGGAATGAAATAATTCATCTAATAATAACTTACCACCTATATTAGACCCGAGGAATTTTATTTTTAGCTCAGTATGATTTTCAACCAAAGCCTTGAAATCGTAATTTTTTCAAAGGCCTTATCTTTAAAATTTTACAAGATAACCCAACACATTCTAGTGTATTCATCAATTAACAACATTAAATATTGCTCACCTCCAGGAGGTTTCATCTTCATTGGTCCACACAAGTCTATATTAATTAGCTCAAGGGGTCATTCTGAAGAATATTCTTTCGCATTGAATTGAACTCTTGAACCCTCACTGGATTGATAGGATTTGTTGATACTATATTTAGGTGATATAATATTTGGCATGTTAGAAAGAAACTCCCTTCTTACTTAGTTTTAGCAGTTGTTGAAATTGAGATGTACTAGATTCTTGTTACATAAGAAACTTTCTTCAGTATTTTTCAAATAACAATGCTCACTATCACCTTCTAAGGCATATACATTAGATGGGCTTTTGGTTGATTTCAGTATGAGTTTCCCTATTTCATTTCTTTGACCGCACATCCTTTGGACTTGAGGATAAATTCATGTCCCTAGTCGCACATGTGGCTAAAACTTGGGCCTTGGTTTTACCACTTAAGACAACAAATCCTTTTCCTTTTATAATATAAAGAGAATTATTACCAAAATAAACATTTCCTTTCTTAAATTCATTAAAGGGAACAAATTTATTTCTATCACCTATAATGTGTCTTGAAAATCCACTATCAACGTGCCACTGGTTCTCTTGATCTCTAGCATATAGAGCTAAACCACACTTTTCTGGAGAGGAAGTATTCCTTTTCCAAACTTTAGGATGATCTATCTTTTGTTCATGTTGCTAAGAAGGTATCAATATTATTTTGAACTTGCTTGCCTCATATCGAAAATTTTTGCATATAGAGCATTCAATTTCATCCATAAGAGAAGAGAAGGCATTATTTAAGGACTTCCTAGAATTTATTGACTTATTTAGATTAGAATTAGATCTGGATTCTATAGTCTTGATGGTTTCATATGGTACATAGTGAATAGATTTGTGACCAAAATTATGACAAGAAAAGAAATGACCATAAAAGAAATATGAGTATTTGAGAGTAAAGAGTTTCCTTAGATGGATTGGATCTTGTTTGTAGAAATATTTCCTTTCTGATCTTGGTTGCTTGCTTCTTCGTTTTAAGTTTGTTTGGCTTGATTAATCCTACGTTTTTTGTGTCTTATTGCTTTGACCATTGATCCCTTCATGACATTGACATAACCTTTTGGACTTGTGCTTATTGACACCATGGGATCAAAGTCTTTGTTTTATTTATTCTGAGTTGTATTGTATCCAAGACTTGTTTTTATTAAAGGAGAACATTGATCATTAATAATTTTATCCAATGTTTCAGATCCCTTTACAAAATTGATAATCAATTTTATTTAAGATTTAATTTTCTCAAGTTCTTTCCGTAAGGCTAAAATTTGTGATTCCAACTTCTCATATTGTCTCTCTTTCTCTTGAAGTTATTTTAGTTCTACCTTCTCCACTCTTTTATTTTTCTAGGTGAACCTTTAACTGTGTCATTTATTCAACAATACTATTATATTTCTCTTTATATACTTTGACTTTATTTTCTTGGTCTTTGTTTATATTTCTAAGCCTATCAATTTCTTTCAATTCATCCATCAAATCACTAAAAGAGAACTTTAATCATTAATAAGTTTACCCAATGTTTTAGATCCCTTTACAAACTTCAGATTCAAGTTTAGTTAGACTTAATTTTCTCAAGTTCTTTCCTTATGGATAAAATTTATTATTCCAACTTCTCATAGTGTCTGTCTTTCTCTTGAAGTTAATTCACTTATACCTTCTCCACTCTTTTAGATTTCTAGGTGAACCTTTAAATGTGTAATTTTTTCAACAATGCTATTTTCTTTCTCTTTATGTACTTTGATTTATTTTTCTTGGTATTTGTTTATATTTATAATCTTATAAATTTCTTTCAATGCATCCATCAAATAATTTATTTCACAATGATTTGATTCACTTGTAAATTGATCATCAAGATCCACAAGGAGCTTGTAATCAAAGTTAAAGTTAGATTCATTATCTACATCATCATCAGATGAACATTAACTATATTCATGAGAATAAAACCTCTTCTTCTAAGTTAAATTCCTTTTTGCATTTTCCTTAGAGACGTTCTTTCCATTTTCAACATTGTCTTTGTATTGAAATTTAGCAACATATTGTCCAATCCTTCAACAATTAAAACACCTCAATGGGAACTTACCTCTAAATCTTTTGGTTCTCGTCTATAGATTTATAATGAAGTTTTCCTTCTATTTATCTAAGATATTGTTGGTTATTTCTTATTATTTTTTTTCCTTTGATCAGAAACTTGAAAATAGCTTCTCTGACTTCAGATTGGTCCCTTTTTGTCCTCATTTCAATCGCTATCAAAATCCCGTGGAACCTTTCTTGGGATAATTAGCTCAAATCCTGAATTTCTTAAATTGCCATAATTTTTGGATTGAACTTGGGATTCATTTATCTTAATATCTTTGAACAATCATAGAATATTCAAACTTATCACCAAGACCTTTCATAGTATTTACTACTTCATCTACTCTGAGGAAAAAATTAGCATCACTTTCATCATCATGCATCTTAAGAGTTTGATATTGAATTCAATATGATTGTAGCTTTGAACCTTTTACCTTTGTATCCCCTTCATATTTTTTTACTATTTGTCCTACATTTGTTTGGTAGTTTCATATTGCATTACCTCCACAAATTTTAATTCTCGAGGACCTCCCAAAATGGTATTAATTGCTTTGGCATTGTTTTCATATTTCTTCTTAATTGCTTGATCTATTCGGGTGGATCCAAGGTATTGATGTGGTATTGATACCCATTTTCTATTTCTTATCAAAAATCAGCTCCAAGAGATATCATATAAGATCTCATTCTTATTTTCCAAAATGAGAAATTTGTTCCATTGAATATATGTGGCTTGGTGGAGAATACTTCATCTTGGTTACCCATTTTACAAGATCTTCCCTCGAGAAATTAAGCTATGTCTTGAAGGACATACTCTAATACCAATTGTTAGAAAGACTAAGGCAGGGGGGGTGGGCGTGTGAATCATTATTTCATGTTAAACCATTTTTTCCCATTTTTACCATTTTTTTCTTTTCTTTACAAATCATCAATTGTACCAATGATTAATCAGTAGCATATATGGAAACATGCACATATAGAATTAACCATTATAAACCATGAGCCATGAGAAAAAAATCAATAATTAGTCATTATAAAACACATGAGAACACCATAAAAGACACACAGACACCAAATATTAGGTAGAAAACCCAACTAGGAAAGATCATCACTATTGTTGTCTTTGTCTTCTTTCTTGTTAATATTAAAATTCATATATTACATCTTATACTATCCCACTACCATGTTGCAGGCACCTAACAATTAGATTCCAGCACCTTAATTTCTCCGGCTACTCTTCAAAGGAATCCACCACTCCCTCATCAAGTACTTTGACCACTACTAGAAGGAATCTAGCACTCCCTTAGTAATTTCTTTGGATACCACTAGAAGGAATCCATGACTCCCTTACTAAAGGATTCAACCATTAGATGATTTTGTATCTCATTTCAAAATATTTCACTTTGTATCCACTTGCAACAAACTCAAAATATTGTAGGTCACATTTCATCTATTTTCATACTAGACCCACTTAGACTCTATTACTTGGTAACAATTCTCAACATAATGAAAAACCTTTGCAATAACCAATATAGTAAATAATACTTCACTGCATACAAAACCTCTAATATATTTTTTAACTAAACATTCATAAACATGCTCATTACACTGAATACAAATTTAGTAACCCTCTCACAATAACACAATTTTTCCATCAATATAGCAATGAGGCACGACAACGTTTTTTTCACTCATACACCAATATCCACTCAACCTATTGTAGAAACAAATAAAGTTATATATTTTCAACCTCTTACTCACAATATTCTCATATAGACTCTCTCAATATCTTTAGAAATCAATACAAAAATGTACTATGAATTCCAATAAGGTAAATCCAACTCAACTACTTGTACCAAAACTTTGTAATTACATAGTCATAGCTACAATAAAAACATTAAACCTTGTTATAAGATTTCTTCCCCTAAAAAAAGAAAATTAATATAAATGAATTATACTAGTAAAACACATTTTCAACACACAAAAAACTTTCTCGTACTCAATCAATGATCTTTTCCCAAAGATCTCTACAACAAACAATAGTCTGATTTCAAATTACTAGTCATAAGGTATCACATTCATCAATAAAGGCATACTTCTCATTACAACATTGTAAAATTATGGCAAGACAACACCGACACTCACACTATCAATACTAAACATCACAAGTATAATAGTGGCATATCATAAGAAAATTACACTACAAATATACACACTCTCGTCCATTTATGTCTCACATAGGTCGTATAATCGATCAGATTGCATCAAAATTCAATTACACGTGATGCTGCAAGTCTACCATATGCACTTCATAAATTGCTTCGATCCATACAATGAATATTGAGCATAATGATTTAATACCAAAACCTCTAAAGGTCCTAATGAATTTATTTTATAGTTATTTTTCAATGAATATATGCTAGATTGATTTTGACCAAGATCACTAGGTGCATACATCACTTCTACTATTGTATTATCCACACTCCTTCTACGTGAAAGCTTAACCTCCAATTTTCTAATGAAATTATAGCTACAGGGTAAATAATTTACTTTCTTATCATATTGAATAGCCTCTGGTATTCATTGCTCAATCCCTTAAACATAGGCCTCTCTTTGGTAGCCTTCTTACACATAATGCATTATCACTGCAATCACACAACTAATATGTGCTATGTCTACCTTGTAATTGATCAAATTCATTTTAATAGTGCCAAGCTATCTCCAAACTGACAACTCAAAATAGTAATGTGCTTACACATTCATAGGACCATACTCAACTAATCAAAGCTTTAGATGTAGAGGATGAATTCATGATCTGTTAGAAAAAGCCTTTGAACCTTTGAACCTATGTTCAAAAGGTTAAATTTCAATCGATCTAACTAATCTGAAATCCATGGTGACTGAGAGAGAATGCACTCCTTCAAACCTATTCTAGGACCTGAACGAAAAAAATAAAATACAAAATATATTTGACGATCATTGATTCCAATAGAACTTCTCAAACAAACACCCAATGTCAAATTGTCTTGTTAATCTATAGCTCTCAACCCTTCAATTACCATGGGAAAAAACTATACAATCATTTATTGGTATTTTGTTAAACATTTAATACCTCAACTGCAAGCTTTACCTTGGGAATTTGATGGTTTAACCCTTGGTTTCTATTTTTTCTTCACCTATAAGCATGGACGTAGATTTTCCATGCCTTATTTGGGATACAAACATGGATTTAAAACTTCTTATATGGGTTGTAAAATTTTTAGAAATGGGTTTTCCTTCATGAATTAGTGTTCATAAATCCTTTTAAGGAATACCTACAAAAAAATCATTTTCTAAAAAAACAAAGCCCTCTACATCATCCTTCTATAGTCAACTTGTCAAGCATCTGTAAATATCCAACATGCCACATTATGCCTTTATCAATCAATAGATTATCATCAAAATATTACTATCATATTGACATCAATGCCAACATGGTAGATACCATGTTGCCACCAGAAAAATTGGGAGATTATGCATGCAGACTCAATCTACGCCCATAAATGTTCATTTACTCAGTTGTCAATGTGGAGAATATGAATTTATATGAGCCTTACATGCTAGATGAATAATAGGAACAAATCATACCTTTTGTAGAGGATTTGGCACCATATGCTCAAAAAAAGTTGACAAAAGATATCATTTTGCAGAAGAGATCCAAAATTATGAGATAGGGGTAGCATGAACTTTGGAAAATTGAGTTGAAAGGAAAATTTCCAGGGAAAGCTTAATGGTATATTCGAGAGAAGGTGGAGGAAAAATTTCCTCACCTCATTCAGTAGAATATTTTGTAGACAAAAATCATCCAACAATGGGGAGGTGCAATGATATGGACTGGATCATTATATTATTTTTTTGCCATATTGATGATCTTATATGGAAAAACTAGAGGAATCAACTTACAAGACCATTTCTACTAATGGGACACAATTTGGAAAATTGGGATCTGAAACCTTCTTGGAGCATTTTGAGGCATAAAATGACATTTCTGGGGTAAAAATTTGCCACTTTAGGGAAACATCTTATTTTGTATTCTACACATAGAGACCTTTCCAATGGCATAAAAATGACCTCAATCATATTCTGTATGCAAATTATGCTACTCAAAAGTTGACCTTCCTATTTGTATTAGCATAATTTGATATAATGACATGTTAACCCCCATAACTCATAGAAAATGGGCTATCCATGTGATTATGATGAATAATACTCTAGAAGATTCCATATTGTAACTCTCATTAGTAGTTGCAGTAGTCAAACTTAATCACTAGTAGGCTATCATGATATGGTATAACTAGGCCACTAGGAGGAAAAGGGGTTCCATTCTTTTCAAGTGCACTTGTTCTATGAATTAGTAAAATAGTTGAGAGGGATTAGGAGAGAGAATGTGGAGAGAACACAGAGAGGATGTGTGCACTATAGCACCACATGAGCCACAAGATTTACCTTTTTGTAATGAGAACCATTTTCTAATGATAGAAAGAGAGCAGAGTGGCCTCACCTTTGATCTAGGTGGATATTGGTGGCCACCCACCTATTCCACTTGGACCCTCAACATTGTTTCCTTTCAGTTTCATATTTCCAACACAATTTTCTCTTTTGGTAGTTTTTTTATTTTTGGAAAAAAAATTGGTCCTAAACTTCTCGAGCTATTTTGAAGCTCTAAACAAGATTTATTGGGGAAATGGAAAAATGTAGGCTAGAGGTTTATGTTGAAAATGCAAAAAAATAATTCTAATTTAATTTTTTCCTTCAATTAAATTAGGAATAAAATTGTAATTCCACATCACAAGACAATGTGTACAAGTTAAATAAGTTAACTTGACTGAGTTGGCTCATTTAATTTGAGTTGAGTGTATAAATAGATTCATTTAGAATGTCTCCTACATTATAGGATCCCTGATTGAGTTTATTTTGAGTTTTAATTAATTAATTGAGTTTAAATGAGTTAAAGTTAGTTAAACTAGTTCCAACTGATGGAGGAACTAGTAGGAGGCCAGACAGTGGGGTGTTGCTTCATGTGTTCAACTAGATAAATGATGGTTCACTCATAAATGACTCATGCATGTCAGATCTAAGAGTTACCCGGTTGAAATTGGAGTTCAAGAGCATTGTACTATCAGTGTTATAATCACCTGAATTATACAAGTGGTGCATGCAGTGAGAGGAAGGCCTATGAGGGTTGTGCAATTCATATTGAGGAATTTCCCCAATTAATAGGGGGCTAATTAATAAGGAAATAACACAACGAAATAGGGACTTGGGAAAGAAACATTTTGGTTAAGTATTGGCCTAGGCTTGTCTAGGAAGCTATGAGATAGATAGAGATAGTGGAGCGTTTGCTCAAGCTTAAGAAAAGCATTGTAATCTTCTCATATTTTTTTACTAATCCAATATACAGATAGTAGGGTTTTTTAGCTGTGGCTTCCCTAGGAAATAATTGTGTAATGTGTTGATTGAATTTTTTCTCTTGTATGCTTCATGATTTCGGGATTGTTTAATTGTTTTCTCTTATGAGTAGAGTAGATTCAAGTCTATTATTTTAGTAAATTACAATTAGTAGTTTAAATCTAGAATGAATTTATACAATTGATGTTTGCAATCAAACTTTGTTGTCCGCGGATATACCTTTTCAACAAGCTATTGTGTGTGGAAAATGGAGATTGTATGCCAAACTTATGACCCTTGGAAGTCAATGTTCCAGCTATTTTTAGAGGGGCCCATGTGCTTTTGAAACATAATCTCCTAAGGTTAGGTTTTTGGATTTTCAGGGTTTCCAATTGTTTCTTCATGATAAAAAGGCTTGAGAGCCTCATTTTAATTTATTTCAAGATCCATGTCATCGCCACATCCCTTCTCAAAGATAAGCTACCATTTCCCAAGCTAGTTTGTTTCCTTTATGCATGTGAACAATTTTTAGTAGATGCTATTTACTAATTGTTATTCAATTTCACTATATTTCTGTGTTTTTGTTTAAATATATATTTTATTTTGTTCCTTCATAAATATGGATCAATGCTATTAGATCAATCTACTCTTTCTTTCTTTTTTTTGCATATCCCCAACGAGGTCAGGGTATAAGGATTTGGGACTTGAATTGGTTGAAGCCTTGCAAGACTGACCTCACCGACCTCAACAACCTCCCATGGTGGAAGAAATAAAAGATAAGGGAGTGGGATATACTTCCAAATTTTTTCTCAAAGAGGCTCTCAAGTGACAAAGGAATGAGATAATAGATCATTTTTCCCAGATCGTTTGGCAGGTATCATTAAGCGAATCATCTTCATCCAAGGAGGCACTACCCCCTTTAAGGTATAATTTAACTTTGGCATTCCTATATTTGAAGGCTAGATATACTTAGATGCTCTAGATAGATGGATAAATATATTTGAAGGATATTTTTCAGTGCATAATTTTTCCTATAGGGAAGATATTACTTTTGCACTCCTAAAAGTACCCCCCATGTCAAGGATTGGTGGGAAACTTACTGGGAGTAGCGGGACGAGGAGGAACCCTCACTATTTTTAGCTGCATCATCTTGGAATTATTTTTGAGATGCCATAACAAACAATATTATGCTGTCGCGATCTATGAATATAAGCACATAAAATGGACCACACTACAACAAGGAAGTGACCTAGACATGTCGAATTTCATGAATATTTTTCATACCCTACGCATGAAGTTAGGTATCAAGAATTATAAGGATAATTTGGTACTTAAGTACCATGTTTTTCTACACAAATACATCTAGGTATAAATGGATTTCCTAGACATCTCCTCACTTAGCGCAACGTATTGATATGTTGTCAAGATCAAGAATAAATTTAAATAGAAGAAGCAAGACTTTGGCCCTACGAATTTGAAGCAGGGAAAAGGAACCTGCAAACAATAGAATGAAGGATAGGGCTAAGGTGGAGTGACCTAGGAAATCCCATTAGAGCCACAAGAAAATGATAGCACCACAATGAAAATGAAGGACATAGGAAAGTGGTGTGAATTCCACAAGATCCCCACACATAACAAAAATGAGTGTTCATGCGCCAAGCTCTCATTTGTAGTCAAGATAATTTCTTAATATTCATATGCATGTTCTGAATTTGAGCCAGAATATGATGAGGGGGAATATATTATTGATGCAGAACCTAGTGCTACCATTAGCACCACCAAGGTCTAGAAGATTGAGCTCAAAGATTAAGAGGAGAGGGAGCGTCCCTTCTAGTCATAGATGTGGGTGAAGGATTCTCTATTGTTGTTGACAATTGAATCCAAAAGAATCTCATCTCAACAGAGGTTGTTAAGTGGTTGGGCCTACCCACCACACCACACCTAGATCCATACACCATTGGGTAAATCCACCATGGGCGAGATCTCTTCATCAGCTAACAGTGTCACCTTCCCTACAACATTAAGAACTTCACAGACGAAGTAATATGTGATGTTTCTCCCCTTGAATTTTGTGATGTTTTATTAGGTCAACCATACTTGTGGAAGAATCATACTATGTATGAGTCCAAAACTCGTACTGTTATTATTACTTTTAGAATAAAACTATATAAGATATCGAAGGTAGCCCCGCCTATTGTCATTTCATTAATCTCTTCTATGAAATGCATTAAGATCATCTCTCAAACTAGGTTTTTTTTTTTTTTTTCTAATTCACTCTCAAAGTAAGGGAAAGATCATGGCCACATCCATGGCCCTCAAAATGGGTTCCTCTACATAGAAAAATAAAGTTCATAAGGTCATGAAAGAGTATAGGGACATCTTCTCCTCACCCATAGGGATACCCTTGCACTGTCAATTCAAGCATTTGATTGATATGAATTATGAAGAAGCTCTACCTAATCTGACAATATATTGTTTCTCTCTTCTAGAAAATGAGGAAATAAAGTTCTACACCTTGAAGTTGCAAGGAAAAGGGAACTTCTGACCAAATCCCTCACCTTGTGAGATCCCAATTGTACTCCTACAAAAGAAAGATGGGACCTAGAGACTCTACATTGATTATCGGGTACTGAACAAAATCACTGTTAGTAAGAGATACCTAATCCCATATATTGATGACCTTCTTTACCATCTCAAGGGGTGAAAGTACTTCAACAAGATTAATTTGAAGTTTGACTATCACTAAATTCCAATAGAACCCATAGATGTATCGAAGACCGCCTTCAAATCCAAGGAGGGCCTCTTTGACTAGTTGTTCATGCCATTCAAGGTTACAAATGGCCCTTCAAATTTGATGAGCGTGATGGGTGAAATCTTTTGTCCTTTCAACAACTAGTTCATGATTGTATATCTAGAAAACATCCTCATCTTCAGAAAGAGTTGGGTAGAGCACTTGCAACATAATTCGGTAGCTCCTTCAAACCCTATAGCAATACAAACTATGTGCAAACTTGGAGAAATGCTCCTTAGGCATCAACTAGGTCCAATACCTTAGCTACATAATTGATGAGCGAGGCATGCATGTGGATCTAGCTAGAACCAAAGTCATTCAAGATTGGCCAGCCCCAACAACTCCAATAGAGCTTCACATATTTTTGGGCCTTGCTAACTTTTATCGAAGGCTCATGTTGGGGTCATCTCATATCACTTGGCCTTTGAGTCAAGTTACCAATGTCAGATCGAAAGAAAAAAAAAATGGTCTAAGTCACAACAAAAGGCATTCATTGAGATGAAAATTGCCTTTTCTCTATGCCAGTACTCACATTTCCAAAACTACAACAAACATTGGAAATTGAGATAGATGCCTCTGACTATGATATTGGTGTAGTTCTAACCCAAAAAGTGAATCCGATGATCTGGACATTGGAGGCTAAGACCCATGAACCATGCATATAGAGAGAGGAAGAAAGAAAATAGTACAAAAAAATTGAAAAAAAATGAACATAACAATGAAAAACAAGATAATTATTTATTAAAATGGAGAAATATTTTTTTCTCTACTTTGTAGTGGACCACTCTATCCTTTTACAAAATGAACCTTCTTATTTATAGACTTTTTGAGTTCAAATACCATGCATTAGAGGAAATTTTAGCCTAAAAGTTTCCATGAAACATTCATGTAATTTACATGTCATAATATGTAAACCAATCAAAATCTCTTAAATTTAAAAAGAGAAACATGTAAATAATTTTGAGGGAAAATAAGAAGAACTATTTTTTTGATTGTATTTTTGGATTATCTCCTTATAGGTTTACTTGAATTTCAAGTGTAGATACAAGTTAGAAGTGGAATTAAATTCCACATCAAATGAGTACCCATTATACATACTTTTGAGAAGACACACATTGACAAAAAGTAAAGATACATTAAAAAAAGTGTGTTCAACAATTTTTTAATGTATCTTAATTTTTTCTCAATGCAGGTCTTCTCAAAAGTATGTATAATGGGTACTCATTTGATGCAGAATTTAATTCCACATCCAATGAGTGTCTACACTTGAAATTTGAGTAAATATATAAAGAGATAAGCCGAAAATACAATTGAAAAATAAATTAGGTTTCTTATTTTCCCTCCAAAATTCATAACTCTTATTTTATTATTTTAACTATTATTTTATTATTTGCTCTTAAGAAGCCACTTTTAGGTTGAAATGTCCTCTAATCATAAATACCATAGGTAGATACGATGGGTAAATACCATGGGTTGATGCCACTTTCCATTTGGATCAATCCTCCCCCTTAGGAAGTAATCATCCCCATTGCATGAAGTTCCCTCCTAAGAAGCCTTTGTTGAATATGAGTGAATGAAGAGGAGGGTTTGGTATGATTTAACATTAACTATGAGTTTGTGGATGACCCAACACCAAGCATTGTTGAAGACAAGGGTTTTGCATAGTTGACCCATAACTATGGGTTTGTTGATGACCCTTAACCATGATGAATGAATATCCAAGGATAGAGATACCTTGTAATGCTTGTAAGTGAATTGCGATAATGACAATGTACAGCCTAGAAAATGAATTTCGATGGCAAGGGTTTTGTGTGGTTGACCCATATCCGTGGGTTTGTGCATAACCCATAACCGTGATGAACGAAAATCTGAGGATTGAGATACCATGTAATGCTTCTGGGCCAATTGTGATGCTGTGATGTGCACCCTAAAAAAGAGACTTCGGTGACACGTGGTTTTTGTGGTTGAACCATAACTGTGGGTTTGTGGGTGACCCATAACCATGATGAGATAGTTTTCTTTCCAGTCTTAGTATAAATCTAGCGGCTTATCTTTGTATATTCTCGCTATGCAATGAGATATTGTAAAGGATTCCTCTATGCACTCAAGTTTCACAATTTGTATTCCCATTATTGTGATTTGATAGTCCCATGATACTGCCTTGGAATTGGGAGGGGTATTTTTTTGTCGAGAGAAATATGCTTCAAGATAGTCAACAAATACTATCCTAAGGGCCTAATTTAGGTTCCCCTCAGAACCAAAGGCAACGAAAAAATTAATATATCTAATATAAATTCCCTTCTTGGATCCATTCTCGAGGATAATGAGAGGTTATATTTCACCATCCTTAACCTAAGGATGCTGTGTAGGTTGCACACTTTGTTTTGATTGATAGTTAACTACACAAAAATAAGAATACAAGCCCATGCCAACTATAGGAATTAATATTTCTAGGATTTCCACAAACTAAATGTATCGTGAGGTAAAATGTTCCCAAATGCCAAAACCAAGAAAGTCTTTAAATTTCCTAGAACTTGTTATGCAACTAGAGATGTCTTTCCAATCATAAGAAATGTATTGAAGTTGACAACCATGGAGATCAAACAGGATAAAAAAATGAAAATTAAAACATGAGGCATATACTTAATTGCAACCACATTTTTGTTTTTTAAAAACCCTTCAATAAAGGGAACAGTAATGAACAAAGTCATTGCTTGATTGGTACACAGTTGTGTTGAAAAAACTTTTAATATTTTATGGATGATGTTTATCATAAATTTTGCAATGCATGTGTAGGGGCTTATGAAAGGATAATTTTTCTCTTCCTCTCTAAGGCCAAATTCAAGTATTTTATCATCTAATTTTTCTTCCACGATTTCTTTCTTCAAATCCCCAACAACAACACAAAGCTTATTCATGAAGCCAGTAGCTCACATGCTCCTAAAAACCTACAACTTTGTTCTAAGAACCTTGTCATCCCTAGGATAAACCTTCATAAATGGCTTCACGATGATTTTTGGAATTACAGTCATGATGTACCACTTCCCAAAGGTGGTGAAGACTCTCCAAGATTACAAGTGCCCTTCCTCACCATAGATCCTAGGAAGCACAACTCGAAAAATGAGCTTGATATGTAGAATCTTGAGCCTAACTAAGGAAATAAAAATGGAGAGCTAAATCCTGGTAGCTTTGGAGTCGGATTCATAGAGAAACCATGCCATGAGGGCACAATAAAGGACCACCACATTGTCTAATAGGTCTCACCTTCAATGGCCATGAGCATAAAATAGGGAAGTGAGCTTTTGCATCTAAGCATGGTTCCACTAAGATCTATGACCATTGTCTAGTGTTGTTTTCCCTTGGAACTCCACATTCTAATGATGCACTTATGAGAGAAGATCCTTTTAATAGTAAATACTAACCCCACATTCAATGCCCCTCTTAACATAATGGTTGTTTCACTAGCTCTCAAGTGGATATGGGCAGGTATCATAGATCCCAGGGCCATGTCTTTCAACCAATGACTAATCTAAGCATGTTAAGACTCGACATGTTAAATCTAATCATAAGTATGATATTGAATCCCAAGGGATTTCCTAATAATGTTTATGCCTTTTGTAGGGCTGACATCATGAATTCCTTAGGAAAATATTCCTTGGTATTCAGGCATGGAATCTCATTCATGAAAATATAATACCTTTCATCTACCACATGGAAGTCCTGCAACACCTCCGGATCTACATGAACACTAGTGATTACCATAAGGGAAATAAGGAGGATGGCCATATAACCTCTGCAAGATGAATACATGATCATTAATGCAATTAGGGCCATTGAAACAATCTTACCTTCATCTGAAATGAAATGAATATTTACTATATTTAATGACCAACATGACTAAGGAGCTTTAATCAGTGGAAGTTACATTCCTCGACAGCCGAATTGAAAAATTTTCATGATGGGATAAATCAGGTCAGTACCAACGAGATTGTGAAAGCATGTTATTTCATAGTGTTTCTTTGATTCGATTATAATGATATTGATCTTATTAGCATTAGGTTGACCCTGGATGCATTGGAAATAAGATTCAAAAAGGTGCTTTGCTATGTCCCATCGAATAGTAGTTTCTATGAAGTCGTGTTCATCAAAGGGAACCACGTTGTGAGGATTTTCTGGGTGACCCCACTAGCAAGGAAAACATGGCAATGGAAGATGGTGGTCAACCAATGTCGGGAGGGTGAAATATCATTAAGCTAGGTGATAAACATTGAATGAAAGAAACCCTAAAAACCCTCAGCTTGTGATGGGCCTCTAAATTATACATAAATTAAGGCCCATGCCTCAAAATTAAACATAAATTAAGGCCTATAACCATTCTATAGCAAATTAAAAATCTCTTTATGCATTAGATAATTTATTTTTAACTTTAATATATTCATTAGGAAGGTTTATGAATAATTGGATATTTGTGCCTAATATTATTTATTATTATTATTTTTTTTTTAAATTGTAAATTACTGTGGTGTGGTTTCTGAGAGGAGTTCGGATAATTTAAGAACTTGCTCCCTACTACAGGAGGATCAATAATAAATAATATAAATAAAAAAGGTATTATGGAATTATGGCACAGATTGTGGAACTCCAATGATTGAGAAAATCAAGGAATGTGTTCCCTGCCATTTAACACAGATTCCTAGTATTGGGGACCAGATCCACTAATCAAGGGATTTTGGTGGGGAAATATTCCTCCATTCATGGGGAATGGTTCCTAATCATTTTTTATAAGTACCAAGTCTAATTTTCCTCTAGGGGGTGATTTTGATTAGTGTTATTGTGGAGAGAACTTGTATTTTTGTAGCTCCATTATATTTTCTTGCAAGGATGTAATTGTGTTGATGAAAATAATGAAGATTGGTGTCATATTCAGCTTATAAATCTTGTTATCCTCCAGAGGTCTCTAAGTTTCCTTGGGCTTGTCCATCCCAAGAGTTTCAGATCCCTTTTGTATCATTTTGTTTGCTTCTTTTCACATCTTATTCACATGCATCTCTTGTTTCTATTTCTTTCTATTTCTACATTTAGTATTAATGATTTCATGTTGTAGGGTTGAGTTAAATGGTTGAAGTAAGTTCTTTTGTAGGATCACAAGAATTTTTCCATCCTTGGAAAAGCTTTGGAAGTTCATAGTAATCATTGAGCTGCATGGATTAGTCTTCTTATTCCAAAATCTAGATTTCTGGAACTCCTTTGTGGCAAAGAACAATAAATTTCTACTATCTTTTAGAGCATGCTAATGAGATTTAATCGAGTGATTCCACTTGCACTAGATCACAAAAAATTTCTAGTTTATAGAAAAAAACACCCCATTGCATTTTCACTTGATTAGGTTAGGCATTTTTTAGATTTACTAGCTCACTAGTTCTCGAATTTCTAGATTTTCGACTAGTAATGTTTTTCTATTTTTTAGCATGGGTTAAACAGGTATTTTTGAGTGATTCCACTTGGAATGGGGACATAAGACAACCTATTTAATAAAAAAAATTGTCCCATCCAATTCGAATTTTATTTTATTAGTCATTTGATGAATTATAATTTCGTATAGTAAATCTGTGACATCCTGTAGTAAATCAGGGGATCCTATAGGAAATCACTGTAGCATCCTATAGGAAATCGGCATCCTGTAGGAAAGTGTGTTTTGAGCCCAAATTGAGAAAAATCATCATCGAATCTAGGATTAGGCCTCTTCTTGACCTCCATGCCATCAAGACCATTTTAACCCCCTTGCTCCACACTTGCCTCCCCTACCAAAGATCAAGGAAAGATTAGCATTTGCATTTATAAAGAAAAAATATTTAAAAAATGAGTTCTTTGATATTTACACATGCAACAGCAATTACTACTCTCTAGATCAAATTTCATGCTCAATTAGTTTAAATAATCACATGTGATAAATAGGGTTTATCTAGGTTTCCTTTACATTTAGTTCATGATCTTTATGCAATTAGAAAATGTTTCTTTCCTTGTCCTTCTTTCTTGCAATAGGTTAATGTTCCATTTCAAACATTTCATTTTCTTCAATTAATTTAGGATTTGACTTTAGTATATGCACTCCATTACATCATGACAGCAAAGGAAGGACACATTATATGCTTCACATATAGTGTCGATACCTCTTAAGTTTGTACAAACCCCAGGTTGATAATTAAAGTCGGTAGCCTCGGGGGTTGCAATACTAAGGCTCGTCACTTTTTGGCACCGCTGCTGGGGAGGTGTCAAAGTATGCATTGTGTTCTTCCCTAGTTGATTCGTTTATTTTTATTTTTTGGAAAAACAAAAAATATTTGCATTAGGCATATCTAATTTCAAAAGTAGAAAAATAGTTTTTGTCCAATCATAAAAACATATACAAAAAAAAATCCAACACCAACCCACCCCCCCATTTGATCACATGGTGTAGTAAGAACCACATAAGCATTCACTTTTGCAAGTAGAAGAAGAACATGGAAAAGAATGTAGAAGAAATGGATGGAGATGATGACAATGAGGAAGATCCTCTCGGATTTCCCATTCAAGATACTGATGGTAGTGTGCACATGAAGAACATACCTCCATCTTTTCTTCCAAAAATTCTTGGTCTAAGGTCAGAGGATCCAGAAAACTTTCTCTGTGAATTTGAAATTGTTTGTAGATCTTATGGCTACTTATTAAAAACTCAAAAACTGAGATTGTTTTTGGAAACATTGAGGGATAGGGCACTTAAATGGTTCATGAGTTTAGTGACTAATTCAATAAGATCATGGAATGATATGCAAAAGGTATTTCTAGAAAAATATAAAGATCATTATCTTAAAGAAGAAATCTTGAGAATGAATCAAATAGAAGATGAGAGTCTAGAGGATCTAATAGAGAGGTTCATGTATAATGTTATGAGAGGAAAACTACATCATTTAGGATCCGACACACTAAAAACCCTCTTACATAGAACAATTTGGGATGATTGGATTGATATTCTTGATCTCATGAGTAGAGGTGATGTATATCAATGATCATTTGAAGAAATTTGTGAAACATGCAAACAAATATCAAAAGGAAATGCAAGAGTAAGTCAATCAGCATCAATATCAGTAAGGCAAGCTAAACTTGGAAATTTGTTTGATGACTTTAAAACATAAATTCTTATCAATATAGCTGAACAAGTAGAAATTTTAAGAATATAAAATGAGCAAAAAGAAGATGTTGATATTCATGTTGTCCATGCAGAATCACATGATGTTAAATATTGCTCCTCATCACCAAGGTTGAAGGAAGTTCACCAAGAGGACAATGGAGCAAGTCAATTTCCAATGCAGCTATGTTATGTAGCTCCAATAGGACCATGACAACCTATTCAATCTGATATGATGCAAGAGCCTAATTCACAATTTCAAGGTTATTGATATCCACCTCAAAGTAATTGGAACACAACCTTTTCTTCGCAACATTGGCCATCTCGACTCGAAAACCAATCTTGGCAAGAAGGTTGGCAAGGAACTTATGTGAGCCATCCACAATATCCTCTGTATTTTCCTCAATATCCTCCATACCCAACTCCATGTTATCCCTACCATTCATCTCCATGACAGCCACAACCGCAACCACATCCATATCAAATATCCACTCCCACTCAACTTCCTGTACTTCCATTTCCAAACCACACATTCAAGTAACTCATCCCACTTATAATGTTGAGGTACAACACTTCCAAACATCTCCTCTTTAGATCAATGGTATTCACCATAGCTCAGGAAGAATATTACAAAAAAGAGATTATCTTAATATCATTGAAGGACCACATCTAGAAGAAGAAGATTCAAATGAGAAGACCACAGAACCATGGGCTGCAATTGATGAAGAACAAACATCAAAATTAGAGATTGAGAAAGCTCCCTCATGGTTACCATCAAATCCTCCATGTATTCAAGAGAACAATCAGCAAAAAGAGGAAGATTTGAAGGTCATGGTAGAAGAAGACATGAAGAATGATCCAAATAAGAAATAAAACCAAGGACATCAAAGTTACATTGAGTTTTTGTTCCAGAAAATCAACAAGATGGAGCATCACTCTCTTCTTCAGCTATGCTTGATCCTTTCAAGGTCAATTCATTTGGTCTCTAAAATCTAGGTACACGTCAAAGCATACATTTCAAGCCTACACATCATTTTGTCTATGATCTTGATGTGCACATGGCTCCATTGGAAATATTCTTATACTTGAAAGTGATTTTGTTTTTCAAGTAGGGTATGATAGAAAAAAAAAAATCTCGAGTGAAAACATCCTTTGAGGCATCTCAGATTGGCTTATTGATTAAAAACCTCCATGAGGTGGTCAATGGTTTGGGAAAAAAGAAAAAATAGGAAAAAGGAAAAGATCCTAGGTGAAAACCTTCTTTGAGGTGCCTAGGTAGACCTACTAGTTGAAAAACTCCTTGAGGCATCTAGTAGGCCTAGAAGAAAAAAAAGGAAAAAAATATATATATATATATTTTCTTCATGTATATTTTTGATGAATGCATGTACTCTCCAACATCTACAAGCAGCAAGAAAAGTTGGCACCAAAATGAAAATTGGTCAAGCCTAGTCAAAAGAAGTCAAATTTTGACTTTCTCCTCCTTTGCTCAAATGCTCCAACAAGACCAAGGTCATGCCAATCCATCACCCTCATCTATTTCCACCATCCACCCATCATTCTTAAGCCTCTACCATTCAATTTTCTGTCTGTCCTAAAAAACTACAGGATACAAAAATACATAGAGCAGAAATTTGTTTTTTTCATAACTTGAAAAACATGCATCCATTTTCCAAGTTGTTTCATGGGGAGATGCATACAAATGATGGTAATATGCTCAAGAAATTTCAACAAATTCCAATGCACAATTTTCGAGCAATTTGCCTCCATCACCTACAACTATTTTTGTATTTTATCGATATCGGTGCATCCATTTAAAAATCTGTTACATGGGGTGACGCATATGGATGATGGTAACATGCCCAAGAAATTTTAGAAAATTCTAGTGCATAGTTTCCAAGAAATCAACCTCCATAACCTTCAACCATTTTTAGTTTTTCACAAGATTCATGCATCCATTGACAAATTTGTTTTTATGGGGAGGTGCATAATTATGATAGAAACATGCTCAGAAATTTTTAGGTCAATCCATCCTACCGTTTGCGGGATATGGATAAAACAAGTCAGCTACAAAAGGTTGTCTGGTAAACCTATAAGATTCCCTGAAAACCTATAGGATCCTATAGGAGATTCTACAGGATACAGAACAACATCTATAGGATTGGCAATCAGCAGTTTTAAAAGCAAGAATAGAGGTTGGCTTCATCAGAAAGTGATAAGGTGGTAGGAGCTGAAATTTCCCACATTTTTCCAAGTGAAAAGAATATAGAAAATCCTTCTATTGTGTTGAAAAAGGTTGCAGTCTAGGGGAATTGTATACACATAATTTTCATCTAAAATTCTTCATTCATTAAATTTAATAAGGAGACATATACAACCCTCCACATCCATCAGAGAAACATGACAGGGGGATTTAACAAGAGGGAACCCACCAGCACAATGAGGGTTCATCAACATCACCATCCAGTACCTGCACATCAAGGAACAACATCAAAGAAAACGAAAAGACAAAAACACATGCAACAAATACAAGCAAGGATTTCACTCTCCAACAAAAAACATCTACAGGAAGGCCATGAGGTAGGTACAGGTATGCAATATTCTTGACCTCTTCTCTTGAGCATATTATAGTCAAAAAATTTCGTCAATGCATGAGAGATGAGGTTTTATAAGCTAAGGATGGGTCAGCAGTCTTAGCCGCCTTCAACTAGTTAATTGCAGCTCACTCCTTCACTCATGCAATGTTGAAAAGTCAAATTATGAAAGGTGATCATTTCAAGGAATGAGGACAACAATTAAAAGAATAATTTTTTTCAAAAGCCAAGTCACCACAACACTCCAAGCCCTCCATCCACTTCATATTCACTATCTATTTATCATTCATCCATCCCATTTTATTCTTGAAAAAAGAAAAAACATAGCATCCTCTCCATTTTCACAAACCTACACTACTCCCTTTGAGCTCTAGCATCATCATCCAATCCCTCTTCATCATTTCTCATCACTCCCATACAGTTAGAAGACCTTGAAAGAGGAGGAATGAATACTACATGAAGGTAGAATGTTGCTACAGGAAGGAAGAAATGAACAAATTATGCTAAACCCCAAGATGGCAGAGCTTAAGAGAGACCTAATAAAAATAGAGAACTCCAAGGCCATTAGGCAATCATCAAGGCCAAAAGAGAGAAGAAGAAGGCAACAAAAGGAAATGAGGCATTCCCCATCAAAACAAAACTCAAACTAGAGTGATGAAAATATGTTTTCCAGGAGGTCTCCAATCTCTTTCTAGCTTTTGCCTAGGGCCTAAAAAGGGGAAAAAGGCATGGGAGTCAAGTTGAGGGCTTGTCCTAGGCTTAGAATATCATTTATGCTCAAAAAGTGTTTCCTGTAGTTTTGACAGGAATTACTACAGGTTTTCCTAGTTCTCATTTAAAGGTAGCTTGAAGGTTTTAGAGGTGTCCATATGGTGGAAAAAGGTAGCAAAATGTTGATAAGGATATGGAATACCTTGCTAAACTAAAAAATATTCAAGAACCCATCTTGAATAAGGGAAAGAAAGCAAGCTAATGGTCTCAAGAAACAATGATTTTTCTTTGCACAAATATGTTTTTGGACTTGTCCTTGCAGAACTTACAACCAATATTCTTAATGCACAAGAGAGAGGCCAATAGGGCCATGGATGGGGCATAATGAGGTCACTAAGTTGCTCAGAGGATGAGCAACACTTTCAGTTGGGGGGTATGATGAGCCTCTAAATTAGACATAAAATAAGGACCATGCCTCTACATTAAACATAAATTAAGGCCTATGACCATCCTTCAGCACATTAAACCTCTCTTTCTGCATTAGATAATGTATTTTTAACTTTAATATATTCATTAGGAAGGTTTATGAATAATGGATATTTATGCCTAATATTATTTATTTTTGTGGAATATTAAGAGAATATTGGGCAACTTATGAAGATCTAGAAGAGGAGATAGTTTAGGGACTTTCTCCCTACTACAGGAGGATCAATAATAAATAATAAATCAAAAAGATATTATGGAATTATGGCACATATTGTGGAACTCCAATGATTGAGAAAATCTAGGAATGTCTTCCGTGCCATTTAATGCAGATTCCTAGTATTGGGGACCAGATCCACTAATCAAGGAATTTTGGTGGGCAAAGCTTCCTCCATTATGGGGAATGATCCATAATCATTTTGTATAAGTACCAAGTCTAATTTTCCTCTAGGGATAGATTTTGATTAGTGTTATTGTGGAGAGAACTTGTATTTTTGCAGCTCCATTGTATTTTCTTGCAGGGATGTAATTGTGTTGATGAAAATAATGAAGATTGGTGTCATATTAAGCTTCTAAATCTTGTTCTCCTCCATAGGTCTTTGAGTTTCCTTAGGCTTGTCCATCCCAGGAGTTTCAGAGCCCTTTTGTATCATTGTGTTTCCTTCTTTTCACTTCTTATTCACATCCATCTCTTGTTTATATCTCTTTCTATTTCTACATTTAGTATTAATGATTTCATGCTGTAGGATTGAGTTAAATGGTTGATGTAAGTTATTTTGCAAGATCAGAAGTATTATTTCATACTTGGAAAATATTGGGAATTTCATAGTAATCATTGACCTGCTTGGATTAGTCTTCTTATTCCCAAATCTAGATTTCTGGAACTCCTTTGTGGCAAAGAACAAAAAATTTCTTATATTTTTTATTACATGCTAATGAGCTTCAATCGATTTGGTTCCACTTGCATTAGATCACATAAACACTATAGATTATAAAAAAAAATAACTCCATTGCATTTTCACTTGATTACATTAGACATTTTTTAGACTTACTAGCTCACCAGTTCTCGAATTTCTAGATTTTCGATTAGTAATGTTTTTCTATTTTTTAGCATTGGTTAAGAGAGTTGTTTTTGAGTGATTCCACTTGGAATGGGGACCTAAGACATCCTATTTAATAAAAAAAATTGGCTCATCCAATTTGTATTTGATTTTCTTGGTCATTCAATGAATTATATTTTCGGATAATAAATCTGTAACATCCCATAGTAAATCAGGGGATCCAGTAGGAAATCATTGTAGCATCCTGTAGGGAAACTGCATCCTGTAGGAAAGCATGTTTTGAGCCTGAATTGAGAAAAATCATCATTGAATCTCGGATTAGGCCTCTACTTTAGCTCCATGCCATAAAGACCATTTTAACTGCCTTGCTCCACACTTGTATCCCCTGCCAAAGATCAAGGAAAGATTAGCATTTGCATTTATAAAGAAAAAAAAGATTTAAAAAATGAGTTCTTTGATATTTACACATGCACACAACAATTAGTACTCTCTAGATAAATTTTCATGCTCATTTGGTTTAAATCATCATATGTGATAAATATGGTTAAGCTAGGTTTCTTTTACATTTAGTTCATGATCTTTATGCAATTAGAATATGTTTCTCTCCTTGTACTTTATTTATTGCAATAGGTTAAGGTTCCATTTTGAACATTTCATTTTTTGCAATTAGTCTAGGATTTGAGTTCAGTACATGCACTCCATTACATCATGATAGTAAAGGAAAGACACATTGTATATTGCACATATAGTGCTGATACATCTTAAGTTTGTATGAACCCTGGGTTGATAATTAAAGGTGTTAGCCTCGGGAGTTGCATCATTATTGTTGCAATAATAAGGCTCATCAGCTTGCAATTATTAGTTTCCCACACATACTCACTTCTCTAAATGTAGAAAGAAGGATGATGTGTAGATATAAGAAATTTCACTGAAAACTCTTAAAACCTTAATGGACATGGAGTTGTAACCTACTCGGATAGTTCTGATTTGGATCTTGGAGGCTAAGATGCATGACCCATGCCTATAGAGAGAGTAAGAGAGAAAAAATTCAACAAAAATGTAAATAACAATGGAAAATCAGATAATTCTTTATTAAAATGGAGAAATCCTTTTTCTCCACATCGTAGTGGACCATTCTATCATTTTATAAAATGAATCTTATTATTTATATCCTTTTTGAGTTAAAATACCATGGGTAAATACCAAGGCTATATGACACTTTCCATTCTGATTATCTGGTGGCCTATCATAGTGAGACACTATCCAATACTATTCATAAATACTCCACCTATAATGAGATGAATTCCTTCGTGCAAAATTTTCAATAGTGGAAGAATTACATTTTGGGAAATCATACAATCATCCACATATAGCATTAACCTCTTCAATTTATGGAGACACAAGGGAAGTTGCAAAATGATTGCCTTCATAAATGATGCTCATATCTGCAAGAATTCCACTTGAGCATTAACTACAAGAAGAGAAGCACCAATAACATTATAGATTGCCTCAGTTGGCCCCCGGTTGTGGCACAGACCATTGTTCTCAAATCTTTTGGGCACATGGCTTCTAAATGGCTGCAACTATACAAAAATGATCTAGAATTCACCACTACATACTAGATGTTGATGGATGGAAAGAAAGTACCATGCTTCCACCTTACAGATGCACTATTATGCTACTCAGGTCAAATTTGTGTTCCTTCAAGTGGGCATGCCAAGATTATTTGGGAGGCACACTACAGTTAGGTATCAGGACACTTTGTTTCAAAGAAAACAATGACAATACTGCAAAAGTATTTTTATTGGCCAAAAATATGACAATATGTTAGAAAACATATCATATCATACACTATTTGTGTCATCGCCAAGCCAACCATTAAGAATAAAGGACTATACACTCCTCTTCTTACTCCTATTCATCCTTGGGAATCCATCTCCATGGACTATATGTTTTCCCTTCCTTCTACCAAGCATTATAATGACTGTTTTATTTTTGTCATTGATAGATTTTATAAGATGGTTATCTTTGCTTCCTTCAAGAAGAGTGTCACAGCAGAAGACACTACCAAACTCTTATTTGAATGAGTGTGGGTACTTTTTAGGATCCCATAGACCATTATACCTAATCGAGATAGTACGTTCCAGTTGTGCTATTCAAAAACCCCCCCATTTATTGATTTAATAATTAATATTCTATTAATAAATTGGGACCCTTTATTAAAAAACCCTCCAAGAAAAATTTAGCACTTAGGCACTTTCTTTTTAATTTTTTAGAAATAAATCAAGATATCAAGTCAAATCCCTTTAAGGCTAGTGATTCTCATATTTTCGCATATCGCTGGCCCAAGTGCGTCAAAGGTTAATTAACAACCAAAATCCGTGAATTGCGATGGAAGGGATCACCACATTTAACATAGGATATTATTATACTTTTCATTCAAAGCTAAGACTTAAGGTATTCATTGTAAAATGAAGCGCTTATCACAATCACATATCGGCTTTCACAAAATATGCAACTCATAAAGCATGACATAATATGTGAAATGTGATATTACAATAGAGCGAGCCGATACTTCTCACATCACAAAACTTTTATTAAAATCCAATCTTCTGAACTAAAAAAGTTTGTGAAGTGCGATAGAACCTAGACCCGATAAAAAAAAATATTATAAACTATAAGTTAATTCTGACACTTAGTAAAAATCACTTTATGAAGTAACTATTCATCTAGGAAAAGTATGCTCTAAACGATAAAGAATATGTTGCTCACCTTGCATCCCACATAAGTCTAAATAACTTTGGAAAAATGCACAACCAAAAATGCGATAGTGCGATTTGCGATATTGTGATAATCTTATCGCAATTGCAAAATCATCATTTGAGCAGTTTAAACTCCCCACCTTCAATTTTTCCCTTCCCATTTGCGATGCAGTAGTTTAATGACTAATAAAGACAATGATAAGAGACCTTAGTCGGTTGTTAATAAGTTTAATGGCATTTATGTTAAGATCAATTCAATGTCATATGATATCTTTTCATCTGGGTTTTGAATAAAAGCTCCTTCCTTGTCACATTTTGAGGTTAATTGTTTCATTTAATTGTCACCGTCATTCTCCCTTCTATTTATCCAATAACTTCCATTTCCTCCATTTCAGGAAACCTCCACAGAAAACATCGTTAGAAAGAATGGAAAAGAAGGGAAAGGTGACTACATCTAAGAAATCAAACATGGCACCACTTTTCTCCGATACCACATGTAGCAAGGACGTAGGAACCACGACATGGGAGGCCATGTATAACTTGTTAGAAGAAGAGCAGCCTATGCCACTGGTAACAAAGGCCACAACTGATGCTTAGGAGTCATATGACACCTCCTATTTCGAAACAACATGTTCATCCCTGCACCGAATAGTTGCAAGACCAAAGATAATAACATACACGGATATGGCCAAATGGGTAATTGATGAGATAGACATCTCATATAGAACCTTCAAGAATAAAAGGCAACAAGTCATGGAGTCTTTCTCACTAGATAGCTTACGACTAATGTACCAATTACCAGATCCTCAAAATCTTGACAACAAAAAGTTCCTTGAGCAATTTGCCAAAGAGAACGAGGACATATCAAACGTTACGCAGACCTAGAGATCAAGCGGAGGAAAACTCAAACGAGATAAAACTGGTATGTACTCAATGGCATCCATTTCTCCCCCTCATAGTTTCGCATCAGCAATGATATGTAGGTTATTCAGTAAGCTCGATAGCACCAAAGTTTCCATGGAATGGCTCTCGTTAATAGATGCAACAGTTAATGCAACAATTATGAACTGCAGTCAAATTTTATCAGACAATTTGGCAAAGATCATTGTGGAATATAGAAGGAAAATAAGTCATTATTTAAGGATTTTTCCCCCTTTCTTTATGAGTGATTTTGTTATGGATTCAATTTGTTTTAGTTCTCATTTTCTGAATATGGGATGGAAATGTACTGCACAGAACCCGCTTCTCATCCATATATACCATAAAATTTTGTGGGAATCCCAATTCCACCCCCATTTTTATAAAATCTGTCAAGGTGTTATATTCCCTATTCATAAAGAAGTTTTCATAAAAAAACCCCTAAGTTTTCTCAAAAGGCCGAAGTAGATATCTTACTAGTAGCCAGATGGTTTTGGGAAGAGACATTTACCTACATTAGAGTTTTTGGGAGCATTTCTTCCATGCATGTCCTCCCATATTATGTCCTCCACAAAATTTTGGCTAGATAAATAGCCTACCAGACTGCAGGGGAGGGTGGCTTAACCAGAGGACTGAAAGAGCATAAGAAATCCATTTGGACGACCTTTCCATTACAATGTGGTGCTTTCTCACTACATGATTATGGACATGCATTAAAGGAAGCAGAGATTACTATGTCTCTGAAATTGGCTATAGTTCCAGGAAGGTAATACCACCCAAATCACAGTGTTAAGGAATTTACTACTATGGTAAAAGTTAAACAATTCACCCATGAAGAGGATGCCTTTGATGACATCTTCCTACAAGCAGAAAAAATTTCACAAGTTTTACATATGGCATCTCTACTGTTGACCCCGAAAGATATTAATTCTTTCCATGTGTACAGAAATAAGAGACTATCACAGGTCCCATTAGACCTACTACAGATTGAACCAATAAGAGAGCCAACTCCTGTCGTAAGCTTGGATGGAAGTTCCGAAGAAAATTCAGAGGAAGAAACCCAGGAGAATTTGACTCGTGAGTCAGAGCACTCAGAGCAATAATCTCAAAATGGGGGAGGAAACACAAATAAAGAGTCTGAGAAAGGGACAGCTAGAATTACAAAGGATATGGCCGAGCAAGCCTTAGCAAAGAAAAAGGTAGAGGTTGCTTCTACATCAACTCAATTAGGAAAAGCTCCAATCATTGACCTGGGATAGGAATGAGAGCAGTTCAATAAAAAGCTCCATATAGACACAGATCCTTAGCAAACATCTGAACTGCAAACTCCCAAGAAAACCTAGCATAAAGAAAATCCAATAACAATAGGGGAAGGAGATACAGGTACCTCGACATTGAGATTATTCCTATTATTGAGACTTCCAAAATTGTCTTAAGAATTGAGAAAATACCTCCATTAGATATATTCAACAGTCCTACCCACAAGGCTGTAGTGAAAAGACAAAGGAAGAAAAGGAAATTGGACACATCTGTTGTTATGAATCTGGAAAATGAACCAATGGATATTGTGTGGAAGGACATGCCTATCGACCCATCAGAGAATCTCACAACACTGTCGTAGTTCATAGGAGCTTATGCCATAGCCACCATAGAAAAGGCGACTAAAGTACGAATGCTTTTGAAGGAAAAGAAACAAAAAATTCTACTTCTAGAACAATAATTAGCCTAAGAAAAAACTAATCAGCAAGCAGAAGTACATGTAGCCCAACTTCAAAGAGAATTAGAGCAGATGAGGATGCAGTACTAGGCCAGCTTAGTAGAAAAGGATTCACAAATACAAGCCATGATAGATAAATTAAAAAACAACCCAAAAAATTAACAAACTCATTAAAGAAGTAGTCAACCTCAATTCCTATTAATGCAACAAGAGGAAGAATTATGACAAAATATTTCACAAATAAATCCTTATTGCAAAACTAGTGATAAATTGACGAACCAAATAATTGATATGAGGCTTGAGTACGAAGAAATCCACAAAAGGGTTTCTAAATTTATCACCTAGAAAGAATCAGAGGATGGAAGTGATGAGCGCCAGTATTGCAGCAAGAATGCTGCAACTCCTGGGGCTACCAACTTTACCTTACCAACCCAGGGTTCGTACAAACTTGGAGGTGACATTGTTGTATACACAAGGCTCTTTGTCACTGCTAAGATGGTGATAGACCATTAAGGTTTTTCAAACTAGACTTCTATTGATTCAGAAGAATCTTGATTACCAATGAGGAAAAAGGGAAATATACACTAATAGAAATATTGTCTACTGCAGTAAGGAAAAATACTGAAATCAAATGCTTGAACACACCATTCATCTAATCTAACTGCTAAGAGGATTTTCTTCAAGAGAATGCTAAATTATCATATGTGCAATCCTACTATCATAGGCATGAAATTTGAAACATCAAACATTCTATTGATGCGCATGTAAATGAACAAAATAACTAATTTTTCATTTTTGTTTTTATTTTATGTGAAAGTGTGAAAGCTAACTTTTTTTGGTGATGTGGCAGGTGGATTAGGGATGATGGTGGATAGTCAAATGACTTGGGAGGAAAGTAGGGGTCCTTTCCTAGCTTCCTACAGGCTTGTTCCATAATTCAACCTTAAAACAAGCCACTATAGGTCAACCTACAGGATGTCCTAATGCGTCCTAAAGGATGTCCTGTATTCCTACAGGATACAGCCGAGAGCAAGAGGAGGTATTTGGAAGGTGATATAAGGCTTCAGGAAGGTGGATGGTGGATGAAATGAGGCAAGGGAGTGCCTAGGACTCCTTCAAAGCTCAAAACTAGAGTTGTGAGATTGTTGGATTTGCTCAACAAGCTTAGAGAAGTATTCTTGTGGAATGATAGAAACTCTAGTTTTATGTGTATATTTTTCTGATTTGAAGGTTGAAACAGTGACACATGGTATGTCGTACAAGTTTTCTCTATGGAAACATTATATAATCAAGTCATCTTAGGAGTTTGGGCATAACGCTTTCTTAGAGAATCAAATTCTGATCAGACTTATGGGGTTAGAAAGAGGGCTTAGAGGGCTACTTTAAGACGCAATTTCAGAACTTGGAGATCTAAAATTAGCGAGTTACATTCATTTCATGATAAAACTCATAAAATCAAGAAGAGGCGATATGAGGAAGTTTGGTGGCAAGGGTCCGGTAAATTGGATACTATAGATGGAGCAATATTTTGATCTACATGAGGTTCCAATGTTACAAAAAGTACATATTTCATCTTTATATTTAGACCCAAATCATTTTTTATGGTATAAAGGGGTTTTTTCTCATAAAGCACTTGTCACTTGGTCAATTTTCACGGAATAAATGATAGCACATTATGAGGATACAAAGAGTAACACCTTCTTTAGCCAATTGATAAATCTCGAATGAAAGGGTTCAATGGCAGAGCACATTGAGTAATTTCAAAAATTGAATATAAGGGTAAATGATATTCCAAATAAGAAAAGGGTTGATGTCTTCATAGGGACTTTAAAAGATAACATTCAACACGAGGTTCATCTTTGGGAACCTAATTCATTGGAGAAGGCATTCAGGTTGGCAAGAAAAATTGAAATTGAAATTATGGAAACAAGGAATCCCACCACTCACGACTATACTTATGGATTTTTTTTTCTCCTAGCCTTCCACAACCTACAAGGTTTACATGACAACAATTGGAAGAAAAAAGAGAAAAAGGTCTTTGTTACAATTGTGATAGAAAATACACTAAAGGTCATAAGTGTGCTGAGAAGAAATTATTATACATATATTATGAAGAGGAGAAGAAAAGGATCAAGAAACATCAAAATAAGAGGATATACACCATGAACCAACCCCAAAGAAATAACAAATGAATCCAACCATATCTTGTAAATCATTGTTAAGAACTACCACTACTCAAACTCGTAAAATAGAAGGACATATCAAGAAGAAAAAGGTTCAAGTGAAAGATCACATCGATAAAGAAGAAATGAATCTGACCATATCTTGTAATGCACTGGCTGGAATTACCACTCCTCAAACGATCAAGATAGAAGCACATATCAAGAAGAAAAAAGTTCAAGAAGTGAAAGATCACATCGAGCATCAAGAAATGAATCCAACCAAATCTTGTAATGCATTGGAAGAAATTACGACTCCTCAAACTCAAGATAGAAGGACATATAAAGAAGAAAAAGATTCAAGCTGTGAAAGATCACATTGAGCATCAACAACAAGTTCTCCAACTTTTATAGGATAATGCCACTTTGGTGCAGAATCGAATGAAACAACGAGCATATCAACATCGCGATGAAACAAGTTTTGATCTAGGCGATTGGGTATTTTTATGGCTACATCTCAAGCAAGCTATTTATGAGAAGGAAATGTTGGCAATACTACATGCACTTAAGAAATGGCGACCTTACCTAATGGTAAGATACTTCAAGGTAAAAATCGATCATGATAGTGTTACATACTTTTTAGAACAAAGATTATATATAGAAGAACAAAAAAAGTGGCTCACAAATATGTTGGGTTATGACTTTGAAATAATCTACAAAAAAGGGAAGCAAAATGTTGTTGCAGATGCACTCTCAAGAAACAATGAGGATATGGAAGCATTGTTTTGTGCTATTTCTATTATCCAACCAGATTGGATAAATGAAGCAAGGGATGAATGGAAGAAGGGTGAGGAAGTGTGGCCAGTCATTCAAAAGTTGCAGAAGATCCCAGTTCAAACAATATTCCTAGAACTTGATGAGGATGGAAATATCATATTGGATCCTGGAGAAGTCATAAAAACAAGAACCCAACAGCTACAAAATCGATCAATTTTAGAGTATCTCATCACATGGAAGAACTTACCCATTGAAGATTCCATATAAGAGGACAAGAATTTTATACAAAAGCATTAAGAAGTACTCAAGCATTGAGGAAAACACTTTTTGAAGGAGAGGGGCATGTTAGGTCCCTATACTACTAGTGTAACCCCTTATTATTATTAGTACAACCCCCTTATTATATTGTTGTGCCCATGTAGTCCCCATATTGTTATTATTGTGCCCTCACATTATTATTGTTATGTCAGCTCTAATTATATTATGACACCTTAGACTCCTATATATAGTAAGGAGGTCTTGTCATTTGTATCATCCAATAATTCTTCATTTGTGTAATGTAAAGGAGGTTGCCCCCTCGAAGAGGCTTATTTCTAAGGTGTTGATCTATATTTTCTATCCTTTTGTGACTTGGTTTCATAATAAATGAGGTTAGGATGGGATTGTTGATCATGAAATCTCTGTGTACTGCTGAAAATCCTACACTGCATCAATCATTGCCATTTATCCATAAATCATGTAAACAAGAAGGATTTCAATTAACTAAGGAAAACTGAATTTCATGAGCTAGTTGTCTATTTCATGTATGGAAAAACTTACAAGGTAATATGAAACCTTGATGAAATATAATGTAAGACTGAAGATAACAGAAATGACAATTAAATCCTATTCTTGAAAACTAGTAAAATGCTGACCTAGGTAACAAAGAAACCCTAAATTCCATGAAAAATCAGAATTCTGTCTTTTTGGGGTTGCATAGGAGTTCTTTCCTCAAACCATGGTCCTTGAAGGGAGGAGTGATGCCAAATCCACCTACTAACAACTTTTTGATATTCCTTTGTATTACTAAGCTAATGCCGAGGCAATGCACAAATGGAAGCAAACTAATCAAATCCACAACTACTTGTAATGAAATAATGCTAAATACAATTCAACCATTAATCCATGAAATCAACTAAGCATAGAAATACAAGAAGAGGAACCTTTGTTTCTAGGGTTGGGCCCTAACCCAACGGCTTCAGCCCTCTAAGTCAACTCAATGCTGGATCAAGGAAATGCTCATTCTCATTATCAAATCAGAAAATTACATAACAATGGCTTCCACAAGTCTTGAACTTGAAAATTCTTAGTGTTTTTCACATAGAAAATTTGAATCCCAATGAGGCTCTAGGACTCCTTATTTATACAACTGAAGTCTCCAATGAATTCCTTAAATCTAGTGAGGATTGGCTCCCAAACTCAAGATGAACTGGCTCTTGAATTGTCACTGGCTCGGCTACCTTTTGATCTTCATGACTTGGTTTCTTATGACTCCGAGCTAGTGTGATTTGATGGAGGAATATTCGAATGAGTGAGGAGTAAATGAGGAGGATCTATCTCCTACAATCTCTCCTCCTTGTCTCATTCAAGTTTCAACCCTTAATTAGCCAAAATTTCCATGTTTTTCTCTAAAAAACCTGCAATCAATGCACGTTAGTCCACTAGGCATAATATATCACTTCAACTCATCTCATTAAGAAAAATATAATCAAAATATGTAAGAAATTATGAGAAGAGTTGATTTGAATAAGATAGGAGGTGTATTAAGGTCCATATATTTACCCAATGTGAGGCTCATCCCACCCCCTACTGAAAGTATTGCTCATCCTCTGAGCAAATATTCTATACCCATGTCCTTCATTTCTCTTTGGCCTCCTTGAAATCCCATGCTTTTGTTGTAGTTTCCTCTTCCTGTGCATAGAATCATACCTTCCTCTCTATCTCCTCCCATTGCTTTCTTTCTTCCTCTTGCTTCCTTCCTTACAACATTCCTAAGAGCAGTGGTGGAATGAGTCTCAAGAAAATCCAATTGACTATGAGTCTTTGGAGATCTTGCTTGTACATGGGTGTTCTATTCAATGCCTCTCTCATTCTCTAAGGAGAATGGTACTCTCTGATTTTCAAGCTATAGGGAAAAGTGTTCCATATCCTTTGGCAAGTTTGCATGCTGTCATCCCCTAACAACCTGAACATGTCCTCAAAGTGTTTGATTGCTTGCTCTTGGGTAGCATGGTACCTAGGTGCAAGTTGAGGGTCATTTACAATCAAGTTATGGGTGTTGATGATGACCATTGGATTTTATTGCTCAGGTCTTATCATGAGGGGTTCTATTTCTTCTCTTGCCATTACTTTCTTCATTTCTACAGCCCCTACTTCCTCATGATTCATCCAAGATTCCAAAGGCATCATCTGTAAGTCCCCGAGTTTTGAATTTGGATGCCACACATTCAGATCAGTCAAGTCCAAGTTGTGGAGGTAAAACTCAGACATTTTAGCTCTATTCTCCAAGGTGCTTTGATCACAGAGATCAATAAATTGTCTATAATCTTGGAAGGGCATAGTGCCTCTCTATGCTAAATTTTTTTATTTGGAACTACAGCCAATGTTCCTTAAGATATAATGCATAGGACTTTGTTGGCATCCTGCATTGGATTTCCTCTAAGGATAGACTGGCCATGGATGCTAATTGATTCTCACTCTCTTGTAGTTGTCCCCTTAACCATGCATTCTATACCTCCAATTGATATTTCATCATTGCCTCTCTGTCCCTCAGGTTGCTCAGTTCTCTGCCCATGTCCTTTACTTTCTCCTTCATGTGACCTATGTCCTCCACTCCTTTAGATTTGAAAATTTTCATCCACCTATGTGTTCTTTCCCTCTCTTTCTGAAGCTCAAATAATAAGGGGATGGAACATTTCTGTGGAATGACCCTACCCCCTTCAATGAACCCATAGTAGGAGTGAAGGTTGCGTTGTGGACTAGGTTCACTCAGCTATCAATCCTCCTTCTTTGTTTCTTGCCGCATGATCCCTTCTTTGTCCAATTCCTAAGTTTCCTGTAGGATGGCCTCTACTTCTTGTAGGTCCTTTTGTGTCTCCTATAGGAGACCTTTCCTTTGGATGAGGAATATCTAGTGACGTGCCTCCTAACATAAGTGATAGGGGAGAGGCTTGTCCTGATGATCCTTCCCTTTGGTTTTCATAAGAGAAGTTATATTTTCCTGATATTTTGGTGAGTCTTCAATGACAATAGGAAATTTGGTGGGTGTTTGAGGTTTTCCTTACCTGATCCCTGTACTTTTTCTTGTCCTAAAGTACAATGGAGTTTGTCTCTATCTCCTCTATTTTTGCTTGATTGGGGTACTTAGGGCAGTGAGGGCAGCTACTGCATTTTTCTCAATGGGTTTTGGAGCTACCCTGGGTGAGTCCTCCCCTTCTTTACCATACATTATAGACCTTTGTTATTTCTTTTCTTATGTATCCCCTTTTCCATTATCCTTCTCACTCTTGTCTTTCTCCTCTTCTTCTCCCTCCAGTTCCCCACTTTGTTCATCAGTTTCTTCCTTTGCATCTTCTTCTTTCTCTTCACCACTTTCCTTCTCCTTTTCCTCCTCTTCTTCCTCCTCTATTTCCCCTTCACCCTTGTTTGTTTCTTCTTCATCCCTCTTTGTTTCTTCTTCATCCCTTTCACTGGTAGTGGGGCTTTTGTCATATTCAAGGGCTTTTATGTCTTCCCCTATCTGCATGTCTCTGAAATTTGCCCATGTGATAGGGAGACTTAGGTTTTGGAGGGCATTTTCTATGATAATTCTAATTAACCCATGATGGGCTAGCTATTGATGGTGTCCTCCCTGCACCTTAATGATCGTATTTATCACTAATTGAAGAAGAAAGTGTTGAAAATAATACTGAGAGGGGGGGGTGAATCAGTATTATCAAATTCTTTTCAATATGCCTTCCTTAATTTAATCTTTAGATATTGATCAGAACTTGTATGTCAGTACCATATAATAATGAGCATGAAACAAGAAAAATAGATAGTCACACCAGAACACCAGATATAAGGTGGAAACCCAATGTGGGTGAAAACCACCTACTGCAATATGTCTCTATCTTCTTTCAATTAGAAACTTCTTTTAAAATGATTTTGTACTGGTGCAGTCCTTTACCAGTACATAGGCTACAACCTGCAGAGAGCTACAACTCTCTCTCGTTTTCCAGTCTCTCCTAGAACGGAGCTACAACCCCCTTAGCTCTTTTACTTCTTTAAGGACCACGTTTCATAAATTTTCAGATTGGATCCATGAACATCAAATAATCATCAAGTACATGTAAATCACACAATCTCCTTATACAATGAACCAATGAATCACCCAATTCTTCAGAATGTTGTAAACAGAAAGGTAATACCAGACATCTAAACCCAGAATTCTGCAGCAATAGATAAAAGACAGTCAACAAATGTTTCAAGATAAGACCGCAACTTCACCAACAGGGGCCTGCGTATATCCGCAACTCTTCTGAGTCTTAACTGCGTAGATCTGCACTGGTCGTTCTTCTGCTCTACGTACTTTTCTTCAGATCCACACCTTTACTTTCTGACTTACGGCGTACATCCGCACTGTGCCTTCTGCTTTCCTACGTACCTCGCACTTCACCTTTTTCTGTGCTGTGTGCGCCCCGCACTGTACCTTCTCCTTTGCTGCGTACCCCGCACTGCACCTTTGGCTGCGCTGCGTACCCCCGCACTGAGCCTTTTACTGCGCTGCGTACCCTTGCACTGCGCCTTCGGATCGCCTGCGGACTTCTGATTAGGGCCAAATTTACATTCCTTCAATGTGCCACAGTCAGTCAGATCCACAGATATGTTCATGCGCCCGAGAGATCATGACAATAGACTCACCTTAAGTTATCTCTTTGATTTAGATCTAGCTTTTAAAACCAAACACCCAAAATTTCAGATCTTAAGATATTCAAATTTCACAAGTGTGTGGCCAAGAGATCTCCTTTCCTTTTTATAGGCAAGCCTTTCACAAAACCATGGTCCAAAACCATAATAACACAATACCATGAACCCAAAACTTGGGATCAATACTTTTGGATGCAATACCACGGACCAAAACCATTTGATCAAAAACTATCGGACTAATACCATGAATTGATGAAGATTCCCACGTGCATGCGCTTTTATGCATTGGAGAGAGTGAAACTAGGGTCCGCACCTTCTGAACGTATCACCTACGTGCATGCACACACTCCTTGGTTAGCATACCTGCAGGTCCGCAGCTTCTTCTAGGATTACCTACAGGTACCTTAATTTCTATTATTTTTGAGAGCCTGAACTGAGATCTGTCACAAGAGTGAGTTGCCATCAAGTACAACACCTGTACCATAGAGCCAAACCAGAATCATAATGCCAACAATCTCCCCCTTTGGACTTGATGGCAAGCTCACGATCCTTAATGTCATTCTCCCCCTTTGACATCAAGGGCAAAGGGTTATGCTCCCCCTGAGAACATGCTTAAATCTTTGCTCTTTTGATAATGCTCCCCCTGACCAAATCCATAATCCACCATAATCCACCATAAATTTCTTCAAGAAGAACCATAATCCACCATGACCATAAAAGAGATAGAGACATATTACAGCCATGTTCAGATCAGCATCCATGTTCTCCTTTTGTGCTACCATAATGACAACAATGCATTATATGTGCTCCCCCTGAACCTGTGCCACCAATCCATAAACCAGAAAATGTACGTGTATACCACATATAGACCTCGCGTACAACCAACAGATGAGATTCAACAACAAGATGATGCATCAACTACCCCTAGCTTTTGCCTGAGGTATTCAAAGGTCTCCCTGGGCAATGGTTTGGGGAGAATATCAGCAACTTGTTCCTT